>VMDO01005380.1:0-112563 GCA_007922755.1 Pedetes capensis | reverse complement strand
TGTTTGGAAGAGTGGCAGGTCAACGGAAAAGAGGAAAACCCTCCACCAGATGGATTAACACAGTGTCTGCAACAATGGGCTTAAACATAAATAAGATGGTTTGCCTGGCACAGAATCGGCAAGTGTTTCGATCTGCTGTACATAGGGTCGCTATGAGTCGGACTCGACTCGACGGCACCTAACAACAACAACAACAATCCTTAGAATCATACAGAGGGCAGCCTTTCAAACTGGCTTCTTTCGCTTCACAGTGTGCATTTAAGATTCCTCAGTGTCTTTTTGTGTCTTGATAGGTTCTTTTTATTGCTGTATAATATTTCACTGTACGGATGTCCCACAGTGTATCAGTTCACCTACTGAAGGACATCTTGGTTGCTTCCAATTTGTGGCAATTATGAATAGGCTATAAACATTCATGTGCAGTTTTTTGTATAGATGTAAATTCTTAACTCATTTGCACAAATGCCAAAGGGCACTATTGCTGGATCATACAATAGGAATATGCTTAGTTCTATAAGAAACAACATTTGGCATTGTCAGTATTCTGGATGTGGGCATTCTAATAGGCGTGTAGGGGCATCTCATTGCTGCTTTAATTTGCAATTCTGGGATGACATATGATGTTGTTGTTGTTAGGTGCCGTTGAGTTGGTATCCGACTCATAGCGACCCCGTGTACAACAGGGGAAACACTATTGTCAGGCTTCTCTGCTGTTCATAGGCTTTTCAATGGCAGATTGATTTTTGGGAGGGGGTTGCCGGGTCCTTCTCCCAAGCCTGCAGCATCTGGTGTTCCCAGGAGGTCTCCCATCCAGGTACTAACCAGGCCCGACCCTGCTTAGCTTCCGAGATCTGACGGGATCGGATACCACAGGGCTACGGCTGCAGGCTGACATATGATATTGAAAGTATTTTCATGTGCTTGCCATCTATTAATCTTTGGTGTCCATTGAGCTCTTTTGCCCATTTTTAAATTTAGTTGTTTGTTTTTTTTATTGTTGATTTTTAAGAGTGCTTTGTGTATTTTGAATTTGTTCTCCTTATTATGTATCCCTCTAACCTTATCATGTATGTGTAATGCAAATATATACTCAGTGTGTAGCCTAGGCTGACCTGGAACTCATGATCCTCCTGTCTCTGACTGCTGAGGGGTGGGCTTACAAGTATGTGCCACCATGCCGGGCTTTGATTTGCTCTTCTTATAGTGCTTTCTTAAGATGGAAGCTTCATTTACTGATCTTTAATCTTCTTTTCTAATGTACATTATAGATTTCCCTCTAACCGGGGCTTTTGCTATATATCTCACACACTTTGATGCAGGTGTGTTTTGATTTTCATTTAGTTCAAATTATTTTTCAATTTCTCTGGAACTTTCTTCTTTGACCCAAATGTTATTTAGAACTGTGTTATTTAGCTGGGCACTATGGTGCACACCTGTAATCCCAGAGACTTGGGAGGTAGAGGCAGGAGGATCACAGATTCGAGGCCAGAGGCAGCCTGTATAAGTTAGCAAGACCCTGTCTCAATATAGAAAATGTAAAAAAAAAAAAAAAAAGGGAGGGGCTTGGGTCCAGCTTAGTAGTAGAGACCATGTAAAAAGTATGTGTGAGGCCCAGGGTTAAGCCCCCAGTACTGAAAAAAAAAAAGTGTTACTTAACGTCCACACACTCTGGGATTTTTCCAGTTATCTCTGTTACTGATTTCTAGTTTAATTCCACTGTGATCTGACATCTCACCTTGTGTGATTTGTATCATTTTTCATTTGCTCAGGTGTGTTTTATGGCCCGGGATATGGCCTGCCTTGGTGAATGTTTCATGGGAGTCTGAGCTCGCTGTCGTTTGATGAAGTATCCTATAAATGTCCATTAGATCTAGCTAATAGATCCTTCGCTGTGTCCTCACTGATTTCCTGCCAGGTGGATCAGCCAGTGCCCGGGAGTGGGTGTTGACGTCTCCAACTATAATAGTACATTTGTCTGTTTCTCCTTGCGGTTCCATCAAAGTTTACCTGGTAATCCATTTTCTAAATTTAATGCACCTACATCAACTTCCACAGATGTGGTTCTGCAGCACCGTTTTATAACGCCACCTTGTGTCATCCGGTACCTTCACCAGTCAACCCCCAACTACCGGTACGTGTTAGTTTCTCACCACTGTGACAAATCCCTCAGAAAAACAACTTGAAGGAGGAAAGGTTTGTTTTGGATCGCGATGTCAGAGGTCCCATCCTGTGGCTGGTTGGATCCATTGATTTCAGTCCTGTGGTGAGGCGGAAGGGCATTGCAGAGCAAAGCTGCTCACCATGAGGTGGTCAGAAAGCGTAGAGAAGGAAGCGGCTGGGGACAGGGAGTAACCTTCCAGCATATGCTCCCAGTGACGTACTTCCTCTAACTGGACTCCGCCTCCTGCTTTCCACCCCTCCCAATAGTGCTGTTAAATTACGGACCCAGTAGTGGGTTCGTCTCTCACACAGAGTCCTCATGATGCAGTCGCTTTCCTAACGTGCACCTCTGAACACTTCTGCATTGGGAGCCAGGCCTCCGACACATAACCCTTCCTGGGGGATGCGTCCATGTCCAGACCCTAACAGGGTGTTTTGAGTTTCCGTGACCCCACGCAACACTGTGGTACACAGCCCGGTGGCTCCCTTGTTTCTGTGAGGAGAAGCAGCTGGGGAGAAACCCTGCTGGTTCAAAGGGAGAAAGGTTGTTTCACCAACTTCGACCTGAATGCTCTGATTCGGAAGGTCAGGTGAGATGGGCACAGTGGCACACACCTGTCATCCCAGTGACCCCAGAGGCCAAGGCAGAAGGATGGCGAGTTCCAGCCCCAGGCAGCCTGTCCAACTTAGCAAGACCCTGTCTCAAGATAAAGAAGATGGGCTGAGGGTGAAGCTCTGTGGTGGAGCACTTTAGCGGGCATGAGGCCCTGGGCCCAACTCCCCCAGTACCATTAAAAAAAACCCAAACCAAGAAGTCAGGTGGGACTGGGCATGTTCATCCATGCCATGGACATCCAGAGCCAAGCACTGTAGCCAAGCTGTGGGCTGGTGCTTCTGGTTGAAAGCTGGAGAATGAGCTAGAGGTGTTTCCGATCCTCCATCCGCTACCGGGCTCTACAGGGTGGACACTTGACTTGTGCCTTCCTTCTAGGACCCCTTGGGTACATCCCTACCCTGAATCCCGTCCATCACCATCTTCTTTTCCTACTGCCAGGCCCCTGGACCAGCAAGGTAGCTCCAGCCCCACATACAAAGGCCCCGTCCAGCCCATAAATACCACGCTGGGAGCAGGCAGCCTTGCTCCTTACACACATGGCGAGGACTGAGTTATTACTGTTTAGAGAGAATTATTTGGAAACATGCAGTCCCAGAGAAGCGGAGTGAGCCATCACCCAAACAGTGGAGGAGCCTAAATATAAACCAGGGACTGCTGTCACTTGTCCCTTGGACTGAGATGGCCAGAGTAAGACAGACCGACGCCACTGGTGCTACGGAGGCATGCCTGGGGGCCTGGGCGCTTCCTTAATCCAAACACTGTTGAAATAAAAGCCCAAGACAGCGCTGGAGAGAGTCTCCCCTGGCCAGGGCAGTGCATTTGGGTCTCTCGGAATCATTTCTAAAGAAGACTTGAGACTTAGCTGTCCCTTCTCCAACTCTGAGGTCAGATACATACATGGGCAAGAAAATGTGAGCGGACTTTTCTGTGCTCAGTGGGAGCCTTTTAAAAAATTGTTTTCTTTGCTCATAATTGCCGTCTGCACCTGTCAACACAGGTATGCACTTGTGTGTGTGTGTTGTGGGTACAGGCTGTTCACCTCCTGCTCTCAGACTTCAGCCAGGGTGTGGGCACCTGCCCTCACTCATACCCCATCTTCCTCCTCCTTGTTGTTAGGAACCATCAAGTTGTGTCTGACTCATAGCCACCCTCAGAGTGTTTTCAATGGCTGACTGTTTTTGGATTGCCTTGGGAGTGGATTGCCATGTCCTTCTCCCACTTTTGGGGTGCTGGGAATCAAACTTGGGACCTCAGAGACTGCAGAGCAGTGCCATACCAACTGAGCTAAATCCCAGCCCTCCTCCTCCTCGGGAAGGTTTAAACTTTTAAAATAGGATGCTGGGGCTGGAAGATCCCAGGTTCGAGGCAGAGGCAGCCTGCACGACTTTGTGTAAGGGCCTGTCTCAACATAAAAAATAGAAAAGAGAGCCAGGTGCCATGGCTCACGCCTGTCATCCCAGGAACACAGTAGGGTAAGGCAGGAGGATCACAAGTTCAAGTCCAGAGGCAGTCTTTGCAACTTACAGAGACCTTGTCTCAAAATAAAAAATAAAAAAGGGTCCAGGAGTGTGGCTCAGTGGTAGAGCACTCGCCTAGCATGTGTGAGGCCTCGCAGGACCAAAAACCAACTAAAAAAAAACAAACAAAAACCCCTTTCTTTTAATAAAAAGTTGTTGAAAATGAAGATGTAGAAGGTTGGCTGTATTAACTTGCTTTACTTCGTTACTAAGACAGTCCTGGTACGTCTCTTTCCTCTGCCGTCAATGACACGGTGCTTTTGTTTAAAGTTACAAGAGTTGTTTTTGTTATTATTTTTTAAACTTCAAGGGGGGCAGTTGCAGATGTGGAAATGTGGGTTGTGGAGTGGACGGGGCGTGGACTGTGCAGGGGCCAGGCGGGCCCTCAGAACTGGCCAGACCTGCTCGCTTTGCTGGCACATTTGGAGGGTCGGGTGGGGCGTTTACCTATCTGGCTGCCTACAGCTGCAGCTTGTGGGATATTAGGAATGTGAGCCGGTAAGAAAGAAAAAGGAGCTGGGCTGCTCTGAGGCACTAGGGCCATGCAGGGGGCCTGCAGCCTTCCTGGGGTCCTGCTTCTCTCTGTGCATCTAGAAGGGCCAGTGCAGCTTGGGCCTGCTGAGGGTGGGGCTCACTGCCCTGGCAGGTGCCCGGCAGCACCGTCATCTCCGGGGATCCCCCAGGAGCCTTGGGGAAACCCTGGGACATGAAGTGCCTGGAGTCTCATCCCCTGGCCCCCCCCCCACACACAAGTTCAGGAGTTGTTCCAGGTATGAGAGGGAAGTGTTGGCCACAGGGGGATCCCACCTCTGTGACTTAAGGCCAGACAGCTCACCTCTGCCCAGGGACTGCCAGGGAGGGGCCAGGAGTTAAGTGGGGGCTGTGGGGCTTTCAGCCAACTGGAGGGCATCAGCCTCCTGTGAGGGTGGGGTGGGGCTGGATCCTTGCTTTGTGAGTCTCAACACCCTATGTTGCTAGATCTTCCATTTTGTGTGAAAGAAAAGCCAAAAAATGTTTTATTTTTGTGAACACTCAATTTTTAAATGTTGGGAGCAAACTTTGAAAGTGGCACCAACGTTGAGCCATGAAGAACAAGAAACAGCTGGGCACCATGGCTCATACCTGTGATCCCAGCAACTCAGGAGGCAGAGACAGGAGGATCATAGTTTCAAGGCCAGAGGTAGTCTGCACAAATTAGCAAGACCCTGTCTCAAAATAAAAAATAAAAAATGGACTCGGGGTGTGGCTCAGTGGTAGACCACTTGTAAAGTATGTGCAGGGCCTTGGGCTCAACCCTTAAGTACTGCAAAAAAAAATAAACAACAACAACAACAACAACAAACACAAGAAAATTGAAATGATGCACAAGCAGTAAGCATGCTGAAATGCAGCTAGAGAACTCCCTTATTAGGATGTCCAGGTCCTCAAGGGTCCATCAAAGAGGTAACACTCAACAGACTGTTCATTCCTAGTTTCCAAGTTGTTCTAGGAAATAGAAACCAAGAAAAAGCTGCCAGTTCATCATAGGAAGCCAGTATGATTCCGATCCCAAAGCTCAATAAAGCCAACCCAAGCAAAGAAAGCTGTAGGGCAATTTTACTGTGAATGCAGATGCAAAAATCCTAAATAGCCAATCACATCCAATGGTGTGTTAAGAAAATAATAAAATAAAATCTGTGATCAAGTAGACTTTATCCAGAGTTCAAGGATGGTTTAATCCCAGAATGCTCCGTCGATGTAAATCACCACCTTACATAGTAGGAAAAACCTTCCATGATGTAGGTCAAATGTAATTGTGCACTTTTGTGACCCCAGGTCACAGGAGGCTGAGGCAGGAGAATAGGGAGCTCACAGTGAGACCCTGTCTCAAAAAATCAAAATAAATAAATACAATAAAGAATTTGACAAAGCTCAGTGACTATTTATTACAAAAGTTCTGAGCAAACTAAGAATGGAAGGGAACTTTCTTAATTTGGTAAAAGTGGGATTTACCAGATACAGCAAACATACACTGTGGAAGAGCTTTGGTTACACAGTCTTTCAGTGAGAGACTAGGATAAGATTATCTGTGGTTACTGTCATAGTTTAACTTTTTCTTGAGGGGCCTGGCAATAAGCAAGAGAGTAAATAAATACATAAGAGGAATGAGAATTGCAAGAGAAGAGAGAGAACAAATCAGGTGAACTCTGTTTAAATCCACACAGAACCAGCAGGAAAACTCTCAAGTTGTTATGAGGGGTGAGCAGGATTTCTGATCAATTTATAGAAATCAGGATTAGGAAGCCTAAGGAATTCATAAACACATGCATTTTTTATTTGTCAATTTAAAAAAATCAATCAATTAAAAAAAGACTCTTTTTCTATCACAATCAGGATATTAAATCATTATCGACAGTTAAAAACAAATGAAAACAAGATATAAAAAAAAAGCACCAGCAGCCAGGGTCCAAGTGGGTGAAGGGGATGAGTGAGGCAGAGGTGGTGCCACTGTGGCTGTAGGAAGTAACTCAGGAAGATGGTTTGAGAGATGCCAGCCACGAGAGGAATAGTTGGGAAAAGTGGAATTTATTTAGTAAATTGCACGAGGTCCTAAGGAGAAAGTTTTAAACCTCCAGGGGTTGGGGGGTGGAACAGTGAATAAAAAAAGCAGGGGCTGTTTGTGTTCTCAATGGAGCAGGTCCATATGATGGTGTCTTTCCTACCCACAGTTAACCTGTTTGTTCAAAGCAATCCCATCAAAATCTCAGTTGGGACAGTAGGAGGCAGCAAACATGTGGAATGCTAAGGAAAGAAGGGAGTTTGCAAATAGCTGAGCCATCTTTGAAACAGAAGGACAAAGATGGGGCTCGTCCTACCAAAACCTGAGCATGCTGGGAGGCCACGGTAATAGATGGAATAGGGACCAGATGCCCAGAGGGACGATGTAACATATAACAGAGAGCTGAGAGGAAAAGCGGTATGTGGGGGTGCTTGATGTTTAACAGACGTGAGGGGCAGTTCAGTGCAGTGGTTAGGAACTAGGACTCTAGAGCCAGATCACCTGGCTTTGAATCTGCGTGGTACCATCCACTAGCTCTGTGACCTGAGGCAGGTTCCTGGCGTCTCTGGGCCCAGTCCTTCTCCCACTGCAAGTGAGATAGCAGGAAGAATGATGATAAAGATCACAAATTACTTATAAGGATTAAATGAGCAACTACATGTGAAACACTGTATCTGTTTCCTATGGGTGCTGGAAAAAAACACCACAAACTTGGTAGCTTTCACAACAGAAATTGCTGTCTCACAGTCCTGGATACTGGAAGTCCAAGAATGAGGTATCTGCAGGGGTGAGCCTTCCTGAGGCTGAGAAGAGCGATCTGTCTGGCTGTTTTCTCCGTTTCTTTTCTCATCTTCCCTCTGTGCCTATCTTTTCATGTCACTGCTTCCTCCCCCCCCCTCCTCCTCCTCCTCCTCCTCCTCGTCTTTTGTGGTACTGGGAGGCTGAACCCAGGGCATTGAGCATACTTTGCAAGTGCTCTACCACTGAGCTGCACCCCCAGCCCCCTTTTTATGCTTTATCCTGTGACAGTTGTTGTTGTTAGGTGCCATCGAGTCGGTATCTGACTCATAGTGACCCTCTGTACAACAGGGGAAACACTATTGTCAGTGCTTCTCTGCTGTTCATAGGGTTTTCAATGGCAGATTGATTTTTGGGAGGGAGTTGCCAGGTCCTTCTCCCAGGCCTACAGCTTCTGGTGTTCCCAGGCGGTCTCCCATCCAGGTACTAACCAGGCCCGACCCATCCTGTGACAGGGTCTCCTTAAATTATGCAGGCTGCCTCTGGCCTCACACCTGTGATCCTCCTGCCTCAGCCTCCTGAGTTGCTGGGGTGACAGGCCTGCGTCACTGTGCTGGGTCCCACACTTTGTTATTCCTGTGTGTGTCTGAGTCCAAAATCCCCTCGTTTATTGAATTAGGCACCCGCCCTCCTCCAGGGTAAACTCAACTGGTTAGGGTACCACAGCTGTTTCCAGGTTAGGGCTCCAATGGCTGGACTTCTGGGGTTCAGGCCAGCCCATCTCATGCCTGGGTCCTGCCTGGCATAGGTACTGCTGAGCAGGAGAGGATGGGACGGATTCACAGATCCTCAAAGTACCGTTGACTCTGTGGGGAAAACAAAGCCTGACCCGTGGGAGTCACCGAACCTGACAATGAGCCTGGAGATAATGTGTTTAGCGGAAGGCAGAAGGCGCTTGCTCCGGACTGAATAGTGTCTCTTGCCCTCCACCCACATGTCTTATGTTGAAGCGTGACCCCCATGGGATGACATCTGGAGCTGGGACTTCGGGAGGCTGTGAGGATTGGGCCCTATGTGGGACCAGAGGGGACGAGGAGACCAGAGTTCCTACTGCCGTGTGAGGACGCAGTGAGACAGTGGCCACTGAAGGCCAGGAAGTGGCCCTCACGTAGCCGAATCCGCTGCTGCTCTGATCTGGACTCTGGTTCAGGCCTGTGAGAAGTGAGCGTCTGCTGTTTAAGCTGCCTGGTCTGTGGGGGATCGTCATGGCAGCTGAGCGGCCTGATACATGAACATAGCAGAGCATTTGGTGACTTGATTGTGGGGAGCAGTTTCTTTTTCTTTTCTATTTTTTTGCAGGATTAGGGGGCTGAACTCAAGGCCTCACACATACTGTGCAAGTGCTCTACCACTGAGCTGCACCCCCGGCCCCTTTTGTTTTGTTTTCAGTCAGGGTCTCACTGAGTTACATAGGTTGCCTCTGGCCTCAGCTTTGTTACCTTCCTGCCTCCGCCTCCCCATTTACTAGAATTAGAGGCATGAGCCACGATGCCTAGCAAGAAAGCAGTTTCTTAATAAACCCACAGGGTGCAAACCATAGATCAGGAAGGAGATTGCACCACCAAAGGAAGATGTCTGGCTAACCAAGGCCATTGTGGAAACATTAGCAGGAGAGCGACTGCAAAGAGTATTTGCCAGATCTAAAACTGATAAGGAATTGCTGTAAGTCAGCAGGAAAATAGATACCAAGCCACTTCGCAGGGGCAAAGCATGTAGACAGGAAGTTTACAGGAGAAGAGGCACAGCGAGCAGACAGCTCCCTGGAGAGAAGCCCAGAGCCTAGACAGGAGGGGCACAAAACGAAGGGAAGGCAGCAGCCCATGGTGCAGCCCAAAGGTGTCACCCAGACCTGAAAGATCCGAGATACGTCACCCTCAGCGAAGAGGAGAGGGCACAGCCTTGGACCTGCAGTGCACATCATTTCTGGGCAAACGCACACAGCTCAAGATTCTTTTTTGAGAGAAAACATACAAACAAGAGGAGACAGTGGAAAGAGTGCAGAGGTCTGTGCACAGACACAAGAGGGGCATGGGAATACATGTATAAGTAAAACAAGAATGGTCAATGAGCATCACGAGCTGAGGGCTACATGTTTGCACTTGAGGTTTAAGAGAAGATGCTGGAGGGGATGTCCTACAAAACTCACGAGGGTCTAGATGTAGGGTTTGTGGTTCAGGTAGGGACCCAGCATGAATGCTCTGCTACATGCTGAGCAAATGGCCCAGCATGCTGATGGGGGGGTCTGCAGGTGTGGTTCCTGGCCCTGGCCCTGCCTTCTTCCCCTCTCCTTGCTGTGTACTGCTGGGTCAGTCTCCAGTGGTCTGTAGTCCATAGAGAGTTCTGTCCTGGCAGCATCTGGGCTTTTCAAGCCTCCAGAGCATCTCCAGACACCTTGTCTCCCCAGTGAGAGCCAGGGACAGTTTCCAGCATAGACAGCTCAGTGTGGATCCACCCAGGGGATCTGGACACCCGTCCTGCCCAGAGAGGGGCCTAGCTCCGACCTGGAGTATTCTCTGGCACATTCTGTGAGGTAGGGGTGGGCCCTCTGCAGCTCTCAGGTGGGGCCTGCTGCCTGGGTTCAGCCTCAGCAGCACTGTCCCGGCCTTCTGAGCCTTGGTTTCCCCATGTGTAAAGTGGTAGCCGTCCTGGGGCCAAGAGTGAGAGGATGTGAATGAGGCTCCTCTTGGGTGCAGGGCCCTGTACAGTGGCCGAGGGTGCGGATGGCTACTGATGTCCAGACAAACTGCCCAGGAAGCAGAGCCTCCTGGAGCAAGGGCCCAGGAATGTTAGCTGGGGTACTGTGCCTGGAGCTGCCCGGGAAAGCAGGCTGGTCCTGTTTCGTGCACAGTCACTGCGTGTTTTGAGTATGGCCTGACTGAGGCATGAGAGCGTAGCGGGCAGCGCCCCAGCCCCTTTGTTCTGTGGTCTCCAGAGGAACTGAGGGGGTCTCTGTGGTTAGAAGCCACTCCCTCCTCTGTGCTTGCTCCCCAGGACTGTGTTCCCTGGGCTTGTGGACCTGGGGGCACCTGTCCTCTGTTCACCTCAGTCGCTGTCCTCCTTCCACCCTGTGAGGACCTAGTACCCCAGTGTTCCCTTCTTGGTGTTTGGGGAAGGTTGTGGTGTCCTTGCACCCTGGCATTACCTTCCCAGGGTTTGGGGAAGGTCGTTGAGGGGTGGATGATGGAGAGGGGGTATCTTTGGAAACAGGTCCTCAGGCAGGGGTTCCTGGGCCATTTGTGACCTGCCTGTGCCTGTCCCCATCAAGGAGGGGGAAATGAGTTCTTCTGAGAACCTGGGGGATAGGACTCGGCTGCAGTCTTCCTCCCTAGGGCCCTGTGTGGGGTCCCTGGGCCCTGCTGCCAGTATTGGAGCATTTTAATCTGCTACAGACCGGAGAGCTTTGCTAAATCGCTCACTTTCAGCAGGTTCTTTTTTTTTTTGTGGTACTGGGGACTGAAGCCAGGGCCTTGCGCCTGCATGCTCTGCAAGTGCTGGACCACTGAGCTGCACCCTCAGCCCACTTTTTACTTTTTTTGAGGCAGGGTCTCACTAAGTTACGCAGACTGCCGCTGGTCTCAAACTTGCGATCCTCCTGCCTCCGCCTCCCAAGCTGCTGGGATTACAGGCGTGCGCCACCGCGCCCGGCTACTTTCAGCAGGAGGGGCAGTGAGATTCAGCGTGTGTAATTTCTAGAGGTGCGTTGGCATATGTGACTAGTTTGAAAGTGTTTGGCAGTGACTAAATGGTTGGTTTCTGTCCCGTTTGCATAAGTTAAGGGTTTGAAGTCTGTACCACAGTCATGGAAGCATGTTTTAACATTTTAAGGTCTAGATTTTGCCTTTTTTGGATGTTCTTAAAATTGGAAGAGCCTTGACTTTACCCTAAAGGGTAGGTGTGGCATTTCCCCAAGAAGGAACGGCATCATTAAAAAAATGTATATAGATGCAAACCAAATATGGAATGCAGAAAACAGAAGTAAGTGTACATCCAAGTAAGTGTGCATCCTTAAGCAAGAGACAAAAGGGCTCTGAGGATGCCTGGGCCACTAGCCCCGCTCCACCCTGGACAGTTGTGCTGGTGTCACGGAAGGCCGCCTCGAGGCTAATTATTTCATTTTTAAAAACTGTACTCTTGTCAACCACTTTTCCCACTGAGAGCAGCATAAACATCTCCCCCTTATCACATGAATCTGCATCACTACTTTTAAAGACAACGTAATGTTTTATTTAAAAGTACTATGGTTCATTCAGTAAATCTGTGCACTTTTTTCCATCTAATATAGGCAGTGCTTCAGTGAGTATCATTAGACACCTGCCTTTTCATAGTCATCCAATTACTTCTTTAGGGTAAATTCCTTATGTGGATCCGATGGTTCAAAGGCAGATACTGCAATAGCTTTTGCTGTTGGCTACAGAGATACCCAGAAAGCCTGGGCTGTCCTTCTGCCCACCCACCAGCCATCTGTCCTTCCTTCTTCCCTGCCTCCCTCCCTCCCTTCTTTCCTTCCTCCTTCCTTCCTTCCTTCCTCCCTCCCCCTTCCTTCCTCCCTCTCCCTTCCGTCCTCCCTTCCTCCCTTCCTCTTTCCCACCCTTCCTTCCTTCCTTCCTTTCTCCCTTCCTCCCGTTCTCCCTTCCTCCCTCCCTATTCCCCCCTCCCTCCCTCTCTCCCTTTCCTCCTTCCTTCCCTCCCTTCCTCCTTCCTTCCTCCCTTCTTATCCATCCGTTCATCCAACCATCCACCTATCCACCCAGCTACCTGCCCATCTACCCACCCACCTGTACAGCCATCCATGCACCATCCATCTATCCACCCACTTGTCTGTCTATCGAATGTCCACCCATCCATTCACCATCCATCATTCATCCCTCATCCACCCACTGACCCATCCACCCACCTACCACCCCTTCCATCCTTCCTTCCCTTCTTCCCTTTTATCCACTCATCTATCCCTCCACCCACCCATCATCCACCCATCTTTCCACCACCCACCCACACATCCTTCCTTCCCTCCATGCGTATTGTACTGAGGACCCGCTGTGAGTTGGGCCTGGGCTGGACTCAGCACCCCTTAGTGACATGCAGTCTCTGTTCTTAGAATTCAGCATCTGGGGCAGCAGGAAGCCAGAAACCACCACCCTGAGGGCGAGAAGCCCCAGAGCCGAGGTGCTGCAGGAGGAAGAGGCCCGATGGGGAGTGGCCGGGGGACGTGCAAGGGCCTGTGCTCTCAGAGCCAGGAGCCACGGTGGTTCCATTTGCGACCAGGCCAGGGTATGACGGATCCAAGATGGCGTACTTCCTAGAAACCGTCCTGACCCGGCACTATTGGCAGCCCTGGCCCTGCTAGCTGGGGCTCCTTTCTGGGAGCTTGCTTGAAGAGAACAGGGGTGTCCACCCCAGATACTCAGGTCCCCAGCTCAGAGGCCAACCCAGGGGAGAGAGAGAGAGAGAGAGAGAGAGAGAGAGAGAGAGAGAGAGAGAGAGAGAGAGAGAGAGAGAGGAGGAGACTCGCCCTGCTCTGCTGGGGGAGCCCCTCTGCTCTGCACCCAGGGGAACCCCAGCCTTCAGGGAGAGCATGGCAAGGCGTTTGCAGCCTGGCCTCGCCTCCTCCCAGATGCTTGACCTTGGGCAAGGTTACTTGAGTCTCACTTTGCTTATTTGAAATGAGGTAACTGCAGCTCTGACCTTGTGAAGACAGTACCAGTGGTCCAAGAGGTGGACACAGGGTCTCAGGGCAGCCAGCGCCTGGCCCGTGGCATTGGCATGAGCAAAAGCTGAGACGTGTTTGTGCCTGCTGTAGGCCAAGGACGGGGCTTTCTGCCCCTTAGAGCCCAGCTCAGCCCCTCATGCAGAAGTGCTAAGCTGGAGCTGTGGATGAGAGGGTGGGCGCTTGGCTGAACAGGAGGCTGCTTAAGGTCCAAGCCAGCGGCTCCAGGGAGGCCTTCCAGAGGTGACTTCCGGATCAGGGCAGAAACGTGTTTTTCTTTTTATGGACGGAGGAGGCCAGCGCCTTTTAATGCCATTAGTGCTGAGAGGGGAAGGGATTAGGTTTGTCTGACAGGAGGAAGAAGCTAGAAAAGTGGCGAGCCTGGTGGTGGGCCAGGCTGACAGAGTGGGTGAGGCCACGGCCTCCGCACCTGCTCAGGGTGCCAGGTTCTTCCATGGGGAAACAGGGCTCCCAGGCCTGTGGGGAAAGTGAGGTCGGGTCCCTCAGGCCTCGCCACTCAGAGTCGGATTCTTTGCCTCTCTATGTCCGCAGGCCGCTTCTCTGCTCCTGTACCTCTGGGGAGTAGAGGGGACCCTGTGTAGTGACTGATGTGCTCTCAGGGACACCTGTGTGATCGTTCAGAGACGCTCAGCAGAGAGGCTGCTCTGAGTGGCGCTGGAGACCAGGCAGGGAGCCTCTGCTGTGGTAATGCCAAGGGGCAAACCAGAAAAAGGCTTCAGCCCAGGCGGAGCACAGCTGGAGGCAGGTCTCAAATCACAGGGGCACAGTCGTATGTATCTGCCCCCTCCGTTGTGGGAGCTCTGGGATTTCGTGGTCCACTTGGTGGTCGCAGAAACAGATGTGTCTGGAAGGTCTGAGGCTGGGCGGGCAGAGTCCTCAGATCTGTGCATTTTCGCCTAGATGCACCTACGTCAAGGAGAGTAGGGTTGCCAAAGGTGCCTCTGGCCACACAGTAACAGGCATAGGTGGGGAGGAACCCAGGGTGGAGCTGTGTCTCTGAGGCCTGACTTGGTGCAGAAGGGAGGGTCTGGAGCAAGGAAGGAACATCTGCCCAGGCTGGCTGGTGGCGGGTGCACGTCTGTTTGATTATTCGTGGCATTCTTTTGAAAATTTTTTCCTTTTTTGCAGTATTTACGGGTTGAACCCAGGGCCTCGTGCATACTTTTGCAAGTGGCCTACACTGGTCTGGACCCCCAGCCCCCTTTTTATTTTTTATTTTGAGTCAGGGTCTCACTAAATGATACAGGCTGGCTCTGGCCTCAAACTCTCCATCCTTCTGCCTCTGCCTGCCGAGTCACTGGGATCACAGGCTTGCGCCACCGCACCAGGCTGTTTTTTGAAGTATTTTATCCTCATGAGTTGAAAAGATTTTTTAAATGAAGAATTGTAAAGTCATTTCCTAACGATCTGCCCTTCTGAGACTCTTATTTTGTGGTTTGAAGAAGTGCAGCTTGAAACGCCAGGCTGGAATGTCTCCTGCAGATGCCCCCGGGAGGCTGTGGCTAAGAAACATCCTGCCAGGGGACGGACACCTGGGGTGGCCAGGACCCACCCACGGACCTCTCGTGGGGCGCTGCCCTCCTTCTCCCAGAGCACAGAACCAGCCCTTGGTGGGCTTAGGAAGCAGGACTCAAAGAAGCGTTCCTAAAGAGAAAACAGCCAGTACTGCACGGATCGTTATATTTTCTGGACCCTGGAGTCAGAGGGTATAGTGCTCTCTGAATCCGGTTTCACATTCGCCTCCCAGGCAGCTCTGCAGAGTCCAGAGCTGGCGAGAGCCTTTGAGTCCCCTTGAGCCTTGCCTCAGTTTACCAGTCCTGCAGCGGCTTCTTTTCTGAACAGTCAAGGTGGGAAGGAAGGCACCCCGAGTGACGCAGCTCCTACCTGGGGCCTCTGGATCCCATGTCCTTTGCCTTGAGGGGTTCATAGCCTCTCTTTTGGGGACCCGAGCACCTGGGGTCAATCAGGTCTCTGAGGGTGGCAACTGTGTTTCAGTGGAGCGGTGACAACACTTCTATGTTCTGGTGACTGTCCTGGCCAGTCGGGGGGTCCAAGAACAGCTGTGGCACTCCTCCCTAGGCTGATCAGTGTCTCCCCACGGGCACAGGGCTCCCATCAACCTGGCCTCTGTTTGCATGGCCCATTCCATGTCTGCTTTGGGAAATTAGATGGTTGGGAGGCCTGACCAGTACAGCCTCTGTACCCAGCAGCCTCGCCAGCACTGGTGGCCCTGTCAGGTTGGTGTGCTGGGGGTGTCTGTGCCCCCCACACTGAATTGAAGATGCCTAGCTCTGTGTCCAGAGTTAGGACACACCTAGGACTGGACGCTTTTTCCTTCAAAGAAAAAAAACTTCAAGAAACCACATCATTAAGCTCAACTGTACCACAATCATGCTTATCTAAGAATGGAAAATGCAAGGGGACCTTCTAGGAGGGGAGAGGGGTTCAGTGGGTGGGAGTGGAGGTTGGGGAAGCAGAGAAGGGGTTGGAGGACAATATAGAGGGGTAAAAGAAGGGGGAAAAACTCGAAATACAGGATGTAACTGAATGAACATATGAAGAAAAGGGAAAAAAGGGAAGAAAAATCATGGTTGCATATGAATACCCTTGCATATTAATTAAAATTCCTACTTTTTTCCTTCTTTCGTTCATCTTGTTATATAAAAGGTGTAAGGTGATGGAAGTGTGAGCAAAACTGATTAATAGTTGCATAATGGACACATCAAATGACTTGTTACTCTGTACTCCACTCACATTTATGTGTGTGTATGTGTAAATATATATATATATATATATATATATATATATATATATATATATATATATATATATATATATATATATATATATATATGTGATCAATTGTACCAGGCACAGTGGTGCACGCGACTCAGGAGGCTGAGGCAGGAGGATCACAGGCTTGAGGACAGAAGCAGCTGGTGTAACTTAGCGAGACCCTGCCTTAAGATAAAAAATAAAAAATGGGCTGAGGGTGCAGCCCTATAGTAGAACACTTACAAAGTATGTGCAAGGCCTTGGGTTCAACCCCCAAGTACAGCAAATAAATAAATAAATAGTAAATAGAAAAAAGATCAGTTGTCGTGCTACAGTAGAGTTATATTTTCTGGCACAAGAAATGTTTCCCATTTATTGCTTTTTGAAGTGGAGTCCACAATGATGTTGTATAATATGACCCCATTTTTGTAAGAAGCCAAAGACCAAACCACCTCTGGGCAGAAATAGACCTGGAAGGGTATGCGCAGGGCTTGTTGTGCTTAGCTCTGGATGGCAGCGTCAGGAAGGGTTTCACACATTCTGTTGCACACGCTCTACCACTAGGCTGCACCCCCAGACCATTTTTTATTTTTTGTTTTGAGACAGAGTCTTGCTAAGTCACACAGGCTACCTCTAGCCTGGAACCTGCGATCTTCTGCCTCAGCCTCCAGGGTCGCTGGGATGACAGGCAAGCACCTCCGCGCCTAGCAAAGGTTCCCTTTTTAACTTATGTGGAGTCTCATCTTCCCCACTGACTGTACATTGGTTTCAACAAGATTGTGAGTTGTCCAGGGGACCGAGTTTTTAAATGTTCGGGGAGGGGAGGTTAACTTGCCTGGTGCCACCTGCACCCCTAATTTTGTGTGTTTTGTCTTTCAGTGACATATTTGATGCCATGTTCCCTGTCACTCACATTGCTGGGGAGACGGTCATACAGCAAGGTATGTGCACCACTTCTGACGCACAGACCCGGGATGCGGAGCACGCTGAGATGGATGCTAGTGTGAAATGCTCATTGTTTGTCCTGGAAAACATTTACTAACACACCTAAGAAATCATTAAAACTCAAGTTAACCCAATATGTTTCCATAATTTTGTCATCATTAAAAAATGCCTGGCACAGTGATGAATGCCTTTAACCTCAGCAACTTGGGAGGCGGAGTCAACAGGATCCCAACTTCAAAGCTAGAAGGAGGCTCTGTGTAACTTAGTGAGACTCTGTCTCAAATTAAAAACTAAAGAATGAGCTAGGGGTATGGCTTAGTGGTTGAGCGTTTGCAGAAAGCATGTGTGAGGCCCTAGGTTCAGCTCCCCAGTACCAAGAAAAAAAAAAAAAAAAAGTCCAGGTTTGGTGGCCATAATTCCAATTCCAGCATGAGGGAGGCTGAAGCAGGGGAACGGTGAATTTGGGGTCATGCTAGACTATAGAGCGAGACTCTGTCTCAAAAACCAAGAAAGAAAGAAAGAAAAAAGACACACTTGTTGCTTAACTTGCTTAATGATAAATATGATGTAGACAGTGTTTTGCAGGTTGGTTGCAAGTAAAACAAAAACATTGTAACTTATATCTGTTTTGATGCAGTGTGCATTTATGCTTCTGTTGTCTCTTCTGTTGCAGGGAATGAAGGAGATAATTTCTATGTCATTGACCAAGGAGAAGTAGACGTGAGTGTTGCTTACTGTTTTTGGGAAATAGCTCCTCTTTCCATGCCCAGTTTGAAAACTTTACGCTGCTCAGTGCCAGCTCACAAACAGTACAGGTCTGAGAGCATTTCTTTCTGAGTGATATATTGTTTGTTTGTTTTTTTTTTCCAGTATTTGGGGGTTGAACCCAGGGCCTCTCACTTTGCAAGTGCTCTACCACTGAGCTGTACCCCCAGGCCACTTTTTCTTTTTCTTTTGAGATAGGGTCTCACTAAGTTACACAGGCTGTCTCTGGTCTCAAACTTGTGATCCTCCTGACTCTGCTTCCCAAGTTGCTAGGATGACAGGTGTGCACCACCACACCTGGCTGAGGTTTTATTAATTTATTTTATTTATTTGCAGTGCTGATGGTGGAACACAGGGCCTCATACATGCTATGCAAGTGCTCTGCAGCTGAGCTACACCCGCAGCCCTATTTCTAATGTTTTACTCAAGAACAATAATACATTTCATCTAAAAGATAGTATAACAATCCCAAAAGTACAGTTTGCAGCAAGAGCTCTGGGGCTGGGGATGTGGCTCAGTGACAGAGCGTTTGCATGGTGTGTGTGAGGCCCTGGGTTTCAATCCCAGCACCAAAAAATAAAAAGAAAAATGTTTTAAAAATTAAAAACTGAAAAAGAGCTATGGTGGGCGAATGCCAAGAGCAGCCAGAGTCTCCATTGCTGTGCCCCTGGCATGGGGTCTGGAGTGGAGGGCAGGGCATGGTGTTCTATTTGGCTTGGAGCTGCCTCTGACTCAGTAGCCAGTGAACACCTCAGTCTTAAGTTGGACGTTGACATTTCTTATGTGGGTGGGTCTTGCATGTCTGCAGACCCCACAGGGCTGACTTTACCTGGAGTGGCCCCTCCCGCCAGCACTCTGCCTATCTGGATGCCCAAGCTCCACCGTGGATGTCTCTGGACACCCCGTCTACCCACTTCCCCATCCCAAGGGGGAGGGAGCTGCCTTCACATTCTGTGAGAAGTGTCCCCTTCAAAGCCAAGTGTAGTGGCTCACACCTGTCATCCCAGCGACTCCAGAGGTGGAGGCAGGAGGATCACAGGTTTGAGGCCAGAGGCAGCCTACATAACTTAGTGAGACCCTGTCACAAAATAAAAATACAAAATAGGCTGGGGGTGCAGCTCAGTGGCAGAGCACTTGGTTTGCTTGCATGTGCAAGGCACTAGGCTTAACCACCAAATAATGGGGGGGAAAAAAAAAGATATCCTCTTGTTTGGAGATGCAGCCTTAGGCCCTGGGCCAGGTCCTCCCCTGTCACCTGCCTCCTCCCACCTCCTTGGCCACCCTGGTCCTGGCCCCCTGTGCACTGGCTGGAAAGGCACCACCATGCCCTCTCTGGGCTCCAGCTTCATCAGCTGTTTTTCTGCAGAAACCCTCTGTGGGTTCATTTTTCCGAGTTAGGCTGAGGCCCCGGATATGATCCACAGGGCGGGGCCGAGGACCACCCCCTTCTCTGGGCTCACAGAACACACTAGGTGCCATGCTGCCACAGGGCCTTGGCAGGTGCCGTCCCTCTGCTGGGAAGCCCCTCACTCCCTCGGCGTCACCTTGAACAACTGCTTCTCTGTTGGGTGTCTTGTTAAATGTCACTTCCTTACCGGGGACGTCAGCAGGCGCTCCAGCGCCCCGTTGGTTTCTCCAGGGCTCTGTGCGCCCATCTCTCGTGGTTTCCTTTGTGATTTTGTGGTGTTTCCCGTGGACGTTTCTCTAAGGCCTATCTTCACAACAGAGTAGAGGTCAGGGGTAGAGTCCATCCTGAGCATTTTGGGGCCCTGAGGCCCCAGATGCCGCCTGATTCCCAGGCGGGCCCTGGGTCACTCCTGGGCTGGACTGGGCTGCGGCTCAGCCATCCCTCCTCCTCCTCCCCCTCCTCCCCTAGAGAGTACCACCACCTGCTCCAGGTGGCCATGCCATGCCCGGCTGCCCCTGGAGAGCTATTTCAGGCTTGTCCAGCCGGGCTATTTCTGGGAAGGGCATTTTCTCATTTCCCCGGCAGCCTGTCCGCATCCCTCGCCGTGGTTCTCGGAACTGCGAGGGCCACTTGCTTCCGGAGCTACTGTGCAGGAAGTGACTCACGCCGAGGTCTGTGGGGACGCACAGCAAGACCCCTGGGGTTCTCTTTGTACAGCTTGGCCTGGGCGCCAGCAGGCCCCTGGGACAGGTCCTCATGTCTGGGAGTGGGGAAGGGGGAGGCTGCCTGCCAAGCAGGGAAACTAAGGCAGGAGCTGAAGGCGCTGGGATCTGCCCACGCACAGGAAGTGTGAGGAGGGAGGATGAAGACGTGGCTCCGACTCGGGCTCAGCTGTGACCGGTTACCTGCTGCTGCTTTGTGAAGTTTTTTTGCTTTACGTTTTTGTTTTTAAAGTCCAGCCGAGGAAACGGAGACCTCAGGAGAACAGGACGGCCCAGCAGGCCTCGTCCTCAGGCCTGAGCTGTCCCAGGAGATGACCCGTCATGCGGGCCTGGGGCGCAGGTGCCCAAACCAGGCCCGGAGATGGGGCAGTGGGGTCGGAGCAGGGGCAGCCCCCGGCGGGCCAACCCCCAGACACCATCTCTCCAGCCCCCCAGTGAACTGACCCAGCTCAGCAGAGACGGCCAGGGCCTGGGCACCTTATTCCTCCTCACGAGACCTCAGTTTTCCCTCCCAGCTTCATCTCTTACTGTTCTCGGCTTCTGGCCCCAACCTCATCGCAGCCCCTTGTCTCCTCCCCAGGGGCTCTTGCTGCCCGAGAACAGCCTGGGCTGGGATGGACACAGCCCTGCCCTGGGGCGGGGTGGCCGCAGCCTCAGGGGCCCTGACAGTGGAGGGAAGTCATTAAGTAGTGACTCACCCCCCGGGCTACGGCCTTCCTCACCGGGCTTCTCTCCCTGACACGCCTTGCAAACTCCCAGGCAGCCCTCAAGACTCGCCGGGCACTGCTCCTCTGTCTGTTGTGGGGCTTTGGTAAATGGTGACCTTGGCAGGTGGTGAGGACCAGACCCTGTCACCCTGGGTGCCCCACATGGGTCCCCATCCCCACCCCTGCTCCTCCTTCCCCAGAGCGTCCCCTCCTCTGCTCCCACTAAAGTCGTGTGAATCTTCCAGTTCCACCCCACAGACATCTCCAGCCTGGGGCAAAGGAGGGGTTGAGAGGACCCCGGGACTCGGAATCACACATTCTTGGTTTCTTTCGTGGAGCCCAAGGGGGTCAGCATTGTGGTCCCCGGGCGTCTCCTTCCTGTCCTATGTCTGCAGGAAGGTGGCAGGTGGGCCACAGCACTGTGTGGGACATGTGTGGTGGCCACGCCTTTGGTCCCAGCACTTGGAGGGGCAGAGGCAGAAGGATTGAGAGTTCTGGGCCAGCCTGGGCTACACAGAGACACCTTGTCTCAAAAAACAAAAACGGGGACCCCTGTGTGGGCTTTCAGCGGAAGGCTGGGCTCTGTTGTGCACTAGCTGGGCTGCTGGGTTGTCATCTCTTTGTTCCTCCCAGAAAAGTTGATACAGGGGCCCCCGAGGCCTGGAAGATCAATGAGCTTCCCAACCACACTGGCTGCAGGGCCCCTCTGTTCCCATCAGAGTGTCACTGCCTCCTGCCCTTCTGGGCAGCCACCATGCTGGCCTCCCAGGCGGCAGCCGGCACAGTGGCCTCCCGGTCCTGAGGGTGGCCCTCCACTCCTTTCTGACACTTTTCAGGGTCCCCAGTGTGGCTGCCTCCCTTCTTCTCACGTCAGCCCCAGCCAGTGCACCCCTGAAGAGGTGCAAGGACAGGGTCCCTGCCTTATGGCCTGGGGGACTGCCTGCACATCCCTGAGTCTCTATCACCTGTGGGAGCCCCTGCGGCTGGCCACAGTCACAGGGAAGAGCTGCCCAGGCTGTCCCGAAGCCCTCAGTGCCTGAGCCTGTGCTGTGCGCCTCCTCCTGGAAGCCCCCATCCTTCGCTCTGCTCCTCTGTTGATACCGCTGTGAGCTGCTGCACCAGCTGCCTGCTGCCCCCACTCTGTGTCTGCGACCCCCTCCCCTGTCAAGTGTGAGGTTAGCAGGGGCTGGCTGCGCCCCACTTCCTCTCAGCCCTGTGCAGCAGGGCCTGGATTTCCCCAAATGCTGGCTCATGCCGGGAGATGCTCCCAGCCCCTGGCAGTCTGCCCCGTGGTCATGTCCTGCCAGAGCTCCAGCTGGGGTTGGAGTCTGAGTTGGGGAGGCTTCCCAGCCTTCTTTGGGCCCCCTGTCCAGCTCCACTGCCCTCCAGTGGGGCGTAGCACTACAGCTGGCCTCCCACCAGCCTGGGGACCTGTGCAGGCAGTTTTGTAAAGTGAAATGTGAGGTCACTTTCACAGACCTGGAGTTCCCCAGATACATTGTCTCTACTTTCCCTCCCCTCCTGTCTGTCCTTCTCTGCCTCCGCAGCCCTGGAGGTCCAGGTTCAAAGGCAGCTTTAAGGCCCTTGCTGGACCTTGGCTTGCCAGAGCCAGGATGTGGCACTGTGGGCGGACACCGCTTCCTGGCTGCTGTCTTGAGCCTGGGACATCCAGGCCCCCGTGGCACAAGCCAGGACCTATGGGCTGACCTGTGAGTGGGCGCCTGGCACCTTGGTCAGTTGATCAGACTTTCCAGTGGGGCTGGGTGTGGAGGGAGCAGCTGTGATGTGGGAGGCACTTGGTGGTGGGTGAAGGCCACATTTAAAGGAATCAAAAGGCACTCGGGCAGGAATCAGAGGGAGCAGCCCGTGCACTGGGCAGCTGGCTAAGTTGGGGGGGGGTTGGCATTTGATGTTCTTACCACCCCTGGTGGGCCCCTGTGGCCAGCTCTGGTCCCGAGTTCCCTTTGCCCCTTCTGGAAATTGCCTCCCAGGTGGTGGGTCATAGGCAGGGCCCAGGGGCCCAGCCCAGGGCTGCTGGGGCCATGCAGCCTCTGAGGCTGTTTTAGGGCTAGCATACTTCCGGTTTTGCAGCACGGGGGGACATGCAGGGACCTCATAGCGTCACACATCCAGGAAGGAGGTGGCTGCCTTGGGACCCCGCCCTGCCTGTCATTCGGAGCACCCCGCAGGGTAGACACTGTCCTCTGAGCAGCGGTGCCCCAGGGGGACCAGGTGACCAAGAGCCAGAGGCCCCGGCTTGCTTTAAATTATGGTTTTCCGCAGAGACTCCAAGAATGCCTGCTGCAGTGTATGTCTGTTGTCAAGAGCTATAATCCGTTTCTCTAAGTATAAAAATATCTTCCAATTTATTTTATTCATGGAACATAGCATTTCTACTTAAAAGGACATGCGGCTGCCGCTTTTATGGGCCCGGGAGCACGGCTCCAGCCTGAGCCCCACCGAGGCCGAGTCACCCCTAATTGTTTTCAGGTCCCTTGTTATTTTGGGACTCGTCCCTCTGGGTGTCCTCTGTGTTCATGCTGTCCCTGTGGGGTGCAGGGTTCCCTGGCTTCTGGGAGAGGAGCCTTCTCTAGCCCTCAGTGTCCCACTGTGAGCCAGGCAGCTTTGGGCCCTGCGATCCGGTCCCATGGTTAGGTGGGGCTTGTTCGATGCTAGTGAGGTGTGTGTGTGTTTATGTATGTTTGTGTGTGTGCTTAGGAAAAATACACATGGCATGAAATTTACCAATTTAGCCACCAGGTGCACAGTTCACCCTGTTGCACACCCATCCACAGAACTCTTTCATCTTCCCAGACTAAAACTCTGTCCTCGACACACACTGGTTTCCCATCCCCCTTTCCAGCCCTGGTTCCCCCCACCGTACTTTCTGTCCCTTTGAATCTGACAGCTCTGGGGACCACACAAAAGTGAAATCACACATGATTCGTCCTTTTCTCTCTGGTTTATTTCACTGAGCGTTATGTCCTCAAGATCCACCTACTTTGTAGCAGGCGTCGGAATTTATGTAGCAGGTGTCAGAATATACTTCCTGTTTAAGGCTGACTACTATTCCATTGGGCATGTATTGTATATTTTTTTTATCTGTCATGTCCGAGGAACACGTGGGTGGGTTCCACATTTTGCCTGTTGTGAATTATGCTACAGTAAATGGGGTGCAGATGTGTCTTGGAGAACCTGCTTTTGGGGTGTTAGGTTTTAATTAGCTGTTTATTGAGTGGGTTGCAGCTATAGCCTGTGGCCTGGAGCTGGCTGGGATTTTCTGCTGGTCTTGGAGCCTCCCAAGAATGTTTCACCCGTCAGGCACATCCAGGGTCCTCTCTGGGGACCTAGGTGGTGCCACCTGAGGTCACAGGCTGTTGGACACAGCCAGGCAGTGACTGTGCATGGAATTGGGTGGGGGGTGGATCCTGAGCCACTCCACATGTGGTGGTGTTCCTGTGGGGATGGGTGATACGGGCCGAGTGTTGGCAGCTCACTGAGCTGTTGGGCCTGTGCAAACCCACACAGCTCCATTTTGTTTATTAACTACTTTATTTATTTTTTGCGGTAGTGGAGGGCTGTACCTACAGCCTTGCGTGTACTTTGCAAGTGCTCTACCACTCAGCTGCACCCCCAGCCCATTCTCTACTTTTTATTTTGAATTGGATCTTGCTAAACTGCACAGGCTGTCTCTGGCCTTGAACTTGAGATCCTCCTGCCTCTACCTCTCTAGTTGTAGGGATTACAGACATGTACCACTGAGCCTGGCCCATGGCTTCGTTTGAAGGAGTGGCCCCTGCTAACTAACTAAAACTAACCAACTAACTAAAAGTTGGGCCTCAAGGTTGACCAGAAATCAGTGGTAAAGTTTAGATTAAAGGTCTTCACCCAACCTTCCTTCAGGGGCCTCAGTCTGCGTGGTCATGTGGGGAGTGCAGGAGGGGGCCATAGCCCAGGGTATGTCTGGGCCCCATGGGGGTGCCGTGCTGGTCAGCCATTCAGGAATACAGTCTACATGGCTGTTCCACATGGTCCAGCCACTGCAGACGAGAACCTCAGGAAGGGGATTGTGCCACCAGCCAAAACTAAATGCGAGCTGGGTGTGGTGGCTCACGCCTGGCATCCCAGCAACTCAGCAGGCAGAGGCTGGAGGACTGCAGGTTCAAGGCCAGAGGCAGCCTGTGTAACTTAGCAAGACCCTATCTCAAGATAGGGGCTGGGATTTAGCTCAGTGGGTAGAGTGCTGCGCTGCAGTCTCTGAGGCCCCGAGTTCAATTCCCAGCACCGCAAAAATGGGAGTAGGATCTGGCAATCCACTCCCAAGGAAATCCCAAAGCACTCAGCCATTGAAAACCCTATGAGGGTCGCTATGAGTAGGATACCGACTCGACGGCACCTAACAATAACAACAACAACAACAACAACAACATCTCAAGATAAAAAAATTAGGTGGTAGAGCCCAGTGGTAGAGCACTTGCAAAGTATGTGCAAGGCCCTGGATTCAACCCTAAGTACTGCAAAAAATACCTACGTACATACAGATTAAATAAATGCACCCCATACCCAGGGTAGGTTGGACGGATGAGGACTGAGACTGTTGGTTTGGTTTTTCTGTGGAGACACAGCACAAGGTGGGGCCAGGCAGCTGGTGGCCCCGCAGCTTGGCACATCTGGGACCCTGATGGGGAAAGGGACTCATCTGGACACAGGCACCCTGGCCCTGCTCTCTGCCTGGACGGGCAGGAGGACAGGAACTGTGGGCTCCTTAGAAGCCATGCTGTGGGGTCCTGCACACTCCGGGGCATCCTCACCCCACAGGCACTCCGGTTGGGGTGGCACAGGTTGGGGAACTCGAAGCCACATGTCTCCTTGGTGTTGGTTAGGTGGGTGACTCAGGTGGCCCGTCTTGCCCCCACTCACCTGCAGCTGTTTTGCCCACTTTGCTTTTCTGTGGGCTGAGCTGGACATGAAATGCCCGGGAGAGGCAGGGCTGGTCCTGCCCCAGGCCTGGCTCCTGGGGATCCTGGGATCCCGGGTCCATATGGGGCTGGGCGTTGAGCATGGCCAGGAGGGTGACGGAGTCCTGGAAATGACAAAATCTAGTGCCACCTTGGGACCCCACACCTGGGCTCTGTTACACAGATAACCTCTGCCTGCCACTCAGTCCTCTCTGCCGACCTCCAGCCCCTACAATCTGAATGGGGTGGGGCAGGGGAACCTCAACAACATGCACATGGCCGCCACCCAGGGACCTGATTCGGGGTCTGGGTGGGGCCTGGAGCCTCCTCCCCCTCCTCTCTTTTCTTTTCCTTCCTTTTCATTCCCTCCCTCCTTCCCTCCTTTTCTCCTCTCCTCTCTCCTCCCCTCCCTTCTCCTCTCCCCTTCCCTTCCTTCTTTCCTTCCTTCCTTCCTTCCTTCCTTCCTTCCTTCCTTCCTTCCTTCCTTCCCTCCTTCCTTCCTTCCATTCCTTCATTCTTTATTCTTGAGACAGGGTCTTGCTATGTAGCCCAGGTTGGCCTCAAACTCACCATCCTCCACTCTCAGCCTCCTGAGTGCCCGGATTATTGGTACTCAGGAGTGTCGATGCTGCCACCACGCCTGGCTTGCATTGTATAGCACTGGCCTGTGGCCTGTGTCCCTGCTGGCTGGAAGGTCCCCTGTGGACAGCACCCTGTCACCCACTGCTCAGTCCCCAGCGATGAGGGCGGCCCTGTGGCCGAGATGGTGAACTGAGGGTGAGAGAGGGTGAGAGAGAGAAGCAAGGCCAGCAGGCAGGAGGGCAGAGGGTGGAGGAGCTCTGGGCTCCTCGGGAAACCTCGGTCCCTGGCGCAGCACAATGTGGCCCAGTGGGGCCTCCCACCATTTTTCTTTTAAAAGAAGCAAAAACAAAAACCAAAACCCAACAAGAGCAGCCCCTTTGCGTACCAGCTGGGTGGGGGCCGGGGCCGTGACTGGGGCCAGTGTCCTCAGAAGGATGGCCCTTTGTCCTCTGGGGGTGGCCTGGCCGTCTGGAGCTGCACAATGGTTTGCTCTGATGCCAAGCAGGGGCTCTCAGCAGCCTTGGGCTCCTGGGTGAGGAGGGTCCTCATGCCGAGGGTCTGGCTTCTTGGTTGTGGCCCTATGCAGCCATTCCTACCCCATCTTTGGGGATGGGCCCCAGGACCATGGCGGGGCACTGCTGCCCTGGCAGCTCAGCCGGGAGACACCATCTGCTCCCAGGGCTCCGCAGAAGGCAGGCAGCCGGGGTCCTGCTGCCTGCCGGACAGCCATCGAGGGGTTTCCCGTTCCCCACTGAGTGAGGGGAGAGACTCACCCTCCGCCTGGGCCCCTGACCGCAGGTTCACGGCAGAGCCGGCCCTGCTCTGGTGACCCAGCACGAGGTCACCTGCGGGGCGGAGGGTGCCTGGTGGAGCAGCCTCTGGGCACTCGGCAGCACCTGCTCACGCTGTGCCGACAGGTGTCCTGGGGCAGAACCAGTGCCACCCCGTGTGTGTCTGGGAGAAGCGAGGGCAGAAGTCCCAGCAGCATTGTGGGTAGCAGCAGGAGCCGCCCTTGCCAGGCAGAGGAGCCCAGCAAGGCTGGGGCAGGGCCGGGGATGAGGGCGTCTCTGAGGGCTGAGAACACTCCTGCCAGGCTGCACGCTCAGGCTGACGACCGTCACGTGTGCAGGTGCGGACTCCACGAGCAGATTTTCTCAGAGACCTAGGCTGGGCCTTGGGTCTTTTTCTCAGAGGACTTGTGGTCTGGGGAGGAGGAGGGTGGTGCCCACCCCATCTGTCACCACCGCCCTCCCCTGGGCCTTGGGTCCCCTTAGCAGAAACAAGAGGCAGAGGTCCTGGGATGCTCTCTGAGGTTCCTTAAATCCTCCCCTGAAGCCCTGGGTTTGCTGGCCCTACTCCCTGTGTCCCTGACACCCAGATGGACACAACTGGAGGACAGCGTCTTCAGTTTCCTCTAGGGCTGGCTGAGGGGACACTGTGGTCTCCTTCGCTGCAGCTGGCTTCTCTGGCTTCTGGCTTCCCTCAGGACATGGGGCACCCACCAGGCCAGGCAGGTGGAGTCAGTCCTGCCTCCACCAGACCAACAGCTGTCCTTCATCCCCCGGGAAGCTCAGCGGTCGGCCAGGCCCCGCTGTGGCTCGCACTTAGTCGGGGAGTCTCCCATCACCTGCGAGGCGTCCTCTTTCAGACTGGAGAGTGTGTGGCGCAGTTATTGCCAGATAATGAGCCATTGATTTCAGCCAGAGTGGCCCACGATTCATGCAGACCGTCCTCTCGGACGCACCCATTTCACCAATGGGAACTGTTCTGTGTGCTCATTGACATGCCATGGCCATAAAGAGGGCATTGTGGCAATTTATAGTAACCAATCTGCATAATTGCTGCATAATGAACAATCTGCGCCATTCTGCTGGGGGGTGGGCCGCGCCCCGTCCCTGCATAGTGCATGCTGTGTCCGGCGCGTTGCCCATACCGGCTGAAAGGGAATCTTGTCCCGGCCCCTCCTCAGTGAAGCTCCGCAGTGGTGCCCGGCTGGGGTTCCATCAGGCTCCATGCCAAGGGGCTTTGGTGGTGCCCGGGAAGCAAAGGCCCCCAGGGAAAAGGCCCTGTGGCCTGGGGACCAGGCAGCCTGTGTTGATGTGGGAAGGGGACAGGGTGACCCTTGGGGGACAAGTGGGGCAGGTTGTGAAGAGATGGGGTCCACCTGGAGTCTCAGCATGGCGTGGTGGTCAAACCCGACTCATTGGTGTGCAGCTGGGGAAACCAAGGCCCAGACAGGCCGAATGTTGATAGGGAGTTGAATCAGAGACCAGCTCGGGAGGCAGCTGTGCGGGCTGTGCCACTGACCAGGCGCAAGGCTGCTTTATCCTGGCCCTGGCCTGTCCATCTGGTGCTGGGGCTCCAGGCAGGTTGGGATAAGGTGAGCAGCTGCCCTGCTGGCCACACCACCTGAGGTCACCACAAGCAGGAGCGGGGGGGCACAGCCAGCACTGGCCACTCCTGGCAGGCACCTCAGCAGGTGACAGCCACCAAGGCCCTGTGCAGGAAACAGCCAACATGGTGCCCAGACCCCCCTGACGCTTCTCTCCTGTGCTCCCCAAAGGTGTATGTGAATGGGGAGTGGGTGACCAACATCAGCGAGGGAGGCAGCTTCGGGGAGCTGGCTCTTATCTACGGCACCCCCAGGGCTGCCACGGTGAAGGCCAAGACGGACCTCAAGCTCTGGGGCATCGACCGCGACAGCTACCGCCGTATCCTCATGGTGAGTGTGACCCTGGACGCGGAGGTGCCACAGGGAAGGGAGGGCAGCGGTGGAGTCTGACACTCACCCTTGGCCCAGCACCCCACAGGAACCCTAGCCCAAGGTGGGGTCTTCCCAGAGAGCCTCCCTGACAGATCCAGCCTGTGAGATGAGTAGAAAGTGTTGAGAGGGATTCCTGGAGCTCCTTCAGAAGATAGGCAAGTGGCAGGGAAGTCCCTTTTGCCTTCCTCCCCACTCTCTTTCTAGCTGCCTGGAACATGGGTGTAATGGCTAGAGCTCTAGCTGCCATTTTGGACCATGAGGTGACTTTGAAAATGAAACCTCTTCACCAATGTGGTAGAGTGGAGGTGTGAGGACAGGGTCCCTGCTGACATGGTGGGGCCACTGCGCAAGGGTTGGACCTCTCACTCCTAGACGTCCTTCAGGACAGGTGTTGTTGTTCTCCCTCATAGCCCTGGGATGGTTCAGGATGGACATTGTTCCTATGCAGTGGTTTAGGACAGGGATTGTCTCCCTGGAATGGTTCAGGACAGGGAGCCTCCCCTGGGATGGCCCAAGGTGGGGCTCCCAGGCTCAGTCACTGAGGCACGGAGCACAGTCCTGTCCCATTGCCCTCTGCTGGTCCTGCTGTGATGCTGGCTCTTCCACATGGCACCTAGATCAGCAGACTTTGGGGACAGCTATGTCATCAGGCCCCTTGTCCATGCACGTGCTGGGCATTGGTGTAGCACCCAGCATATGCCAGCAGCCGCTGTGGGCACTGAGTGGAAGAGCACAGGTCCTTGGAGGGGGAATGGGGCAGCCCTGCCCCTCTTTGTCTCAAACCAGCTGCCTGTTGTCTGCGGGACCGAGTGGGGTGAGGCCGCAGGGCCTCCTCCCCCGAGCAGCTCCGGGTTGCCTGCTTTCCCTGTGCACCTGGCTGGTGTCGTCTGGGCCACCATCTCCCGCCATCCTCCAGGCTGCGTCATCCTGGCTGTGTGTCGTTTGTGGCTGGAACCTTCTATTCAGGGAAGTTCTCTAACCGCGAGGGAGCTGGCGCTTCCTCTGGGTTAATTTCGGATCCCCGTTCACTCAGAATAGTGCAACCGGGCTTGGAAATCTGCACAGTTCGTGTGTTGGGGCAGAAAATGACAGAGCTGGATGATTCAGGACGCTACCCCTTTGCCCCTGGCCGCAGTCTGGGCAGAATAGATGTGTCCGTCACGCAACACATGTTCCCGCCCTGCGTCCACTCAGCACTGAGCCCGGAGGACGCAGGATGGGGGCATCACCGGTGTCTCCGGGGAGCTGGCCACGCTCCAGATGACAGCTCAGACTCTCCATTCAGGGCGCCAGAATCTCTGCATGTCTGACCCAGAAGATTCCGGAATGTCTGTCCTTTTCCTCTACTGCTCCGTGTTCTATTGAAGGAAGAACCGCATGGCGCTGGATGGGGCTGGGCCCTGACCCCCACCTCGAGGCGCTCAGGCGGGGCCCTAGCGCATTTCTGCCTCTCTTCTGTCCTGTATGCTTTGGCTGTCTGCTCACCTCGCTGCCGCCTGGGGCTCCGTGTCTGGGGCTGGTGGATGTAGGAGTCTGTAGTAGAGGCAGCTCGGGGAGCCCCAGAGCCTGGGAACCTGGGTCCTGAGAGGACAGGTGTCCTCTGGGACTCGGTGCAGCCTCTAGGGTGGATGTGAGTCCTCCGTCCCCAGTGCTGGCCGCTCGGTGTCCACAGCCCCGATGGGCCCCCAGCATTATGGACAGTCTCTGGGCCAGGCTTAGTGTGCCCTGGTATCTCCCATGAGGTCACACAGCCCAGGAGGGGGCCGTGCCCATCCCAGGGTGAGGACCTGAGGCTCCCGCCCGTGGGCAAATCACCTGTATGTAATGGCCTGGAGCTTTCCGCGGGAGGGGGCGCTCCTGGGGGCCTCGGGTGATGGGACGTGTGGGCCAGGGTGGCATAGGCCCTGGGTGAGGATGGGCTCTGGTTGGTGCTGGACTCAGCTGTCTCAGGTTCTGGGCCCAGCACGAGCTGCTTCCAGGGCCTGGGACGGGGAGAGTAGAGCACATCCTGTGCAGCCCATTCTGGCTCCATGTGCCGGGGGCTGGCGGGCGAGGGCCCCAGGTCTTAGTGTCCCCGCTAGTGAGCTGGTCATGGCCACCTGGGCTGCTGGGACTGATGGATGTTCAGAACTGTGGCTCCCTGTGTCCCCGCCACCCACTGGGTCCCACCACCCGGCCTGGCTTAGGAGCCTCCCAGTTGCTTCCTGGGGTCTGGGGGACCATGGGAGCCCTCACCCCACTGCCACTGCTAGCTGTGGGTCAGGCATCCTTGGCTCGCAGGGTGGGGTGGGGGTGAGGTGCTGGGGGACCCTGGGGTGGGCACTTGGCTTCCCTCCGGGCTCTGCAGCAGGAGGGCAGCCTGTCCAATACCCTGTCAGAGATCTGGAAACTGAGGCCCACGTCAGTTCTGGTGGGAGAGGCGGAGTAGGGGCTGGGCCCAGCTGGTGTCCTTTGCTGGCCCCTTGGGTGTGGACTGGGCCGGCACCGGGAGGCTGGTTCCAGTTCCCACCAGCCCTTCACACAGTGGGCCTGGGGTTTGCTCCACACCAGCGGCTGCAGGATGGTGGCCGGCACTGCAGAGCCCCCTCAGGGGGCCCTGGGGCCCCCAGGTCACAGCACCCTCACCTGTTGTCTCCTTCCCAGGGGGTGGTGGTTGAGACCCAGCCCCTCCCCGGCCCAGCCACCTTCAGCCTCCTTGGGAGATGGACAGCTGCCGTTCCGGCTTTCCGATCTGAGGTTCTCAGTTACAATATGCCTGCGTTCCACCGCCGCGTGTAATTGCTGGGCAGTTGGCGGACATTGTACATTATTTTTCCAAAGAAATGGCTTTTTTAGGGCTGGTGGGGGGTCTAGGATGGCCTGGGCCGGGTTGCTTGGCCAGCTGCGGGGCTGCCTCCTGCATGCGCTGTCTCCAAAGCACTGCAGAACTGGGATCAACTTCATGAGGCTCTCCTGGTCCCTCTGGGCTGGGAGCCCCTGACTCTGTTGGGCTTTTGCTGGGAAGACGGGAGCTTGGGGACGGGGGTCTCTGGGCTTCTAGGATTGGGATTTTCAGCCTTTTTAGCACTGGTCTGGCCCAGAGCTGAGGGGGAAGGTGAGGCCCGGTGTTGGGGTGGGGCTGGCATCCTGTCACCATGTCCCAGGCCAGGCTCGAAGGAAGTGAGTCCACCTGGCCTTCACGGGAACCTTCTGGGCAGGCATTAACATTCCCACTCCCAGTGAGGAAACCGAGGCTCAGGAGGCAGATGGACAGCCAGTGAGGACGCAGGTTTGAGCCTGGTTGCCCGGCAGCCAGCTGGTGCTCACAGTCACCCTCCAGGCTCTCCTGGCTGGTCACTGGCGAAGGGATGCCGGATGTGCCAGTGGCCTGACCCCTCACATTAAGTGGGTGTTTTAAGCCGGCTGGCTGGCACTGCTCCTGGGGCCTCTGAGTCCTTGAAGTGGCCCCCACACCCTTGCCCTCTCCCAGGAGGCCTCGCTCCCAGCCAACTCTGCCCAGCCCCAGCCAGAGGCGTCCCCCCCCCAGTCATCCTCATTCTTGTGCCACACCTCTGGTGTCTGCCCTGACTTTCAGATGAGGCCATTCCCACTCCAGGTGCCTGGCCACTAGGGCTTCAAGCGCTGACTTCTTGTGGGACCCACCCCACCCTCTAGGCTCTGTGGCCCTCTGGGCTGGGCCCGGGGTTCCTCAGAGCAGAGTGGCTGCATCAGTGGGTGTGACCCGGCTGGGCAGAGCCCTGGGGGCCACTTGTAACTCTGGTCTTCAGTCGAGACTTCCCAGTGGGCTGTGGGAGCTGGACATTGTCCTGCTGTGACATGTGGGGATGGAGTCCCCCTCTGGTTCCTCGTGCTTCAACCATGTGCGAACCTGCCTGCGGCGCAGAGGTACCCAGGTCCGTGGCAGCCGCATGCACTTGTCACGGTATCCCAAAGGGTGCCAGGCTGCCCAGCGGAGCAATGAGCCATCTCTGTCACCAGAGGAAGGGTACAGAGTGGACAGACCCTGGTGCGTCCAATTCCCTCTGCGTGGCACCGAGCACCCTTCCACCTCCACTGTGGAACACTCAGAGCCAACGATGTAACGTGGTGGGACAGTTTTTGTGGGTCGAGGAATCACTTGGCTGGGTGGCTCTGGCCTGGAGCTCTGCAGCGTTGCCGCCACCTGAAAGTCTGATGGGTGTGGACCTCAGGAGGTGGGCACTGTGGGGTCCCCACAGAGAGTGATGGGAGCCCCTTCAGAAGCCCCAGGAGGAGGCGGTGGGCTGGGTGCCAGAGATGGTGCTGGCTGTCCCCAGCATGTGGCCCCTTGAGGGACTCTGGGGCCTTGTGGAGATGAAAGAGCCTGCTTCAGCGTTTGGTGAAATCTGGAAATGTCAAAAGGACCCATCGTCTCTGCTTTCTCCCCATCAGGGCAGCACACTGAGAAAGCGCAAGATGTACGAAGAGTTCCTCAGCAAGGTCTCCATCCTAGGTCAGTGGCCCCCCTGCCCCGTGGCCTCCCCAGTGGCCAGTCCTGCATGCCTGCCTCTCCCTGTGGCCGGAACGTCTTTGGGACACACACTCATATGTGAACGTGGACACACACGTGTGCACGTGTGGTGTGCACGCCGCACTCATACACATGCCATGCACACAAGCACACACACGTGGCACACCCACACACCCACATATGCATGGTGCACACACATTAATGGCACACATTTATGCATATGCATACATGCGTACATGTGTGGTGTGTGCACACGTACAGGTGTGGGTGCATGAGTGCACACGCGTGTGACGCAGGCTTGTACACGTGCACAGCACACCCCTGGTGCACACACAGGCATGCATGTGCTCTTCTGTCCATGGGCATAAGGGTCCTCCTGCCTGTGTCCCACTGTCCTCACACTGTGTCTGTCCGGCTCTCCCACTGCCTTCCGTGCCACCATCCCAGCTCCAGCAGGTCTGAACTGAAAGCCAGCTCTGCCGTCGGGCAGTTGGTAGCTGTTCTGAGCTGCTTCCGCTGCCCTTTTGGGCCACCTTCAGCATGGCTCCCCCAGTGACGTCCCTGTCCTCATGGCGCCACCTTTGTGCTCTGTCCCTGGGAGATGTTTGAGGGCAGCTGGATGCAGGTGCACCCTGTGCTCCCACATGTGGGTGACGGTCCTGCAGGGAAGAGTCTGTGGAACCCATTCTGCACAAAAGCGCCCTGGCTGGGGAGGTGAGGGCCCTGCTCCACACCTGCCATGCCCAGTGCTGTGGCTCCTCTGCCACCTCTCTCCAGCATGGCTTGAGTGGCCTGTGTGTGTCCCAGGAGTGTGCCAGTGTCTCTCCTTCCTGGGGGAGGACTTCACGTTGAGCCCATGTCCTCTGTGAATCCTTTTGCAAAATGCTGAACCACTGGCTCTTTTTCATTGTGCCGAGACGCTAACATAAAACCCTGTTCTGACCTTGTTAAGAAGTGGGGTTCAGGGGAGTTAAGCATGTTCACAGTGTTGTACAACATCACTACTATCTGGTTCCAGGCTTTGTCATCCCCCTGAGCAGAGGCCTGTCCCCACAAGCAGCCCCTCCCTACCCTACCCCAGCCTGGCCACCACAGATCCCCCTCTCTTTCTGCATTTGCATGGTTCCAATGCCCTAAACTGTTTGTGTTTCATGAATTACTTTGTATTCGTGAAACATTTTAAAGCCAAAATGTTGCTGTGTGCCGTACACCATTTCTCCTGACAGCTCCAACCTGAGATGGATGAGGTTGAGAGATAATATATTATAAATCTCAATTTTCAGACCTCAGAGTGCTGCAGGTTTCCAATGCCATAGAAGAAAATCCACTGCTCAAATATATGTAAATGAGCAGCCTCTCTGATGATTTTTTTCTCTTTTTTTGGTGGTGCTGGAGATGGCACCCAGTGTCTTACACCTGCTGGGCAAATGCTCAACCACTGAGCTACGTCCCTAGCCGGGACACAGACATCCTAACTGCATCTGACTTCTAAGACCAAACACCTCTTATCGTTGCCCTTACGAGGGAACCAGTGCGCAAACACTGTGCGTTCGCATGCCAGTCCCACTCTGCACCCATTTCGTCCTGAATGCAGACTGTAATTTTGTGCGTAAGTGACCACTTTCCCCAGCTGAATGGTGGCAGCACAGTGTGGTTGGAGTGGCCTCACTGTCTGCGCCAGGCTGCAGAATTCGCAGTGGCCTGGAGTTAGTGGGGAAACATCTTTTGCAGCGGCTGGGATGGGCGGGAGATTTTACGGAGAGAAATCCCCCTGCTAACCTAAATCTAAAATAAATGCTTTCATTATTTTTAGCAGTTGACCTACATAGTTAGGATTTAAGTGTAGGCCAGAAAGATTTCTTTTGGTGAAAGAGAAGTAGTTAATCAGCTTTGATTGGCATTTTCTCATAAAAGCCTTGCATTATTATTTCTCTTCTTTCCTGAGGGTCAAGGATGGGTAATGTCAGGGAAGGGAAGCTGTGAGAAGGGTACAAAGATCTGGTGGGCGTGGAAGCATATAAAGATAACCTTGGCACTGGAATTAAGTATTTTAGCCTAGAATAGTGGAAGCTGTTTTCCCACTGAGTATCGCAATATCGATCCCTGGTCTCTCATCAGCCCACAAGGGTGGTGCTGCTGTTGCTGTTCTTTTTGTTGGGTTGGGTTTTTTTGAGACAAGATCTCACTGCGTATCCCAGGCTGACTTCAAACTCATGATCCTCCCACCTCAGCCTCCTGAGTGCTGGGATCACAGGTGTGGCCACCATGCCAGGCTCCTCCCCCAGCTGGAGATGAGAGCTCAGGAGGGTTGAGACAGGCACAGGCTGGCCTGGAACTTGCCATCCTCCCTCCTCAGCCTCCTGAGTACTGGGATCACAGGCGTGGCCACTGTCTGCAGCTTTGGTACAGCTTTTGAATGGGTAATTGCATCAGCCATTCTGAATTATTCTAAACTGTTAGCTGTGAATCTCAGCTGTGACTCCATTGTTTACAGAAATATAGGCAGCCCTATTCTTCTGGAGAGAAAGTATTTTCATTCTAAGTCAATTTACACTCAGGTTTCAGTACCTACTATTTACATTACGTGATCAGCGATAAGTCAAACTCTATCTCCCTATTGAAAGTGGAGTGTGAGTGACGTGTACCTTGGATCCAACCTCATGGTAAACAAGCCCAGGCTCCCCAACACAGAAACAAACAGGAGCTGGTTTTGTGGCCTTTGCTGCTTTCTGTTTTATCCCCTGCAGGGCTTGCAACTAAGCAGGGAACTAAGGGAACTAAGACTGCAGGTTTTCTGAGAGTGTGTCTGGGGAGCTCCTTGGTGGCAGTGCTGCTCTGTGACCCCTTGTCCTCCTCCGCAGAGTCCCTGGAGAAGTGGGAGCGGCTGACTGTGGCTGACGCCCTGGAACCTGTGCAGTTTGAAGATGGAGAGAAAATTGTGGTTCAGGGGGAACCTGGGGACGGCTTCTACATCATCACTGAGGTGAGTCCTACAGGGGTGCGTGCCCTGGGGGCTCCGGGCAGGGGTGTTGGGGCCGGGCGTGAGCATGGCTGGAGGCTTCCTCTCTGCCCCCCTCACTCGGCACCTCCATCTCACCCCTTGGCCTGGAATGTTCTCCCTCACTTGAAGGTCCCTGCAGGGCGGCTGGGGCCATGGCCTCACACCCTGCTGCTGGGGTGGCTGCTTTCCCTGGCCATAGAAAGGACAGCTCCTTAAAAAGAGTTCTGGGGCCGGGTGCAGTGGCGCATACCTGTAATCCCAGCGACTCAGGAGGCAGAGGCAGGAGGATCGCAAGTTTGAGACTAGAGGCAGTCTGTGTAATTTAGGGAGACCCAGTTTCAAAGTAAAAAAATGGGCTGGGGGCGCAGCTCAGTGGTACAGTACTTGCAAAGCAGGCAAGCTCGAGGCCCTGGGTTCAACCCCTCAGCAATGAGGAGAAAAGGAAAAAAAGAAAAAAAAAAGAAAGAAAGAATGATCCAAACCATATTTCCTTCAGATGCACATGACCCTTCGGTGACTGCAAGGTAAAAGTGTAAGGACGCGGGTGGTAGATTTCTCCACCTGAACCGCACAAGGTATTTTTAGGCTGATCCAGGGCAGGTGCCAGTTGGCTCTGCAAAGCCCTTGGGATGTGTGGGGCCATAACTGGTGGCGGCCACACTCAAGCCCATCTTGGATGGTGTGAAGCTGTCGTGAAAACAGGGAAGGGGTCAGTGGAGCTGTGCCGCTGGTGCTCAAGCTTCCACCTGGGGTGACATCCAAGGGGACCCCAGCTTGGGACTATGAGGCACTTGTGCCCTGTGCCGTTTCCTTGTTGATGAATGTGGATGAACCACCTAGAGCTGGCCAGTGTGTCCATCCCGGGCTGCACCTCAGCCGGGACCCCACCTGTCTCCCTGTTCAGCTGTCTTGAGCACACCGCCAAAAGCATATTTCGGTGTCTGTCCTGTGTCACCCTCCTCTGGTCCCTCAGGGCGAGAGGATCCTCTCCAAGGGCCTCTCCACTGGAAGAAAGCGGGGCTTCCGTGTGGCGGGGTTTGCATGGCCACGTGCGCCGTCCTTGTCGTGGGATTGTGGCAGGGAAATGAATGTGTGCTGAGCACTCAACTCTAGTGGACGCCGGCCAACATGATCAGACTCAGGGGCTGCGTTCCTGGTTTGAAATCACAGCAGAAGCAGACGCGCAATTGTTGTTGGTGTCGATGCAGACTCAGGACCCCGTGCACAGGTGCTCACCCTCCTCCGTGAGCACCCAGGGGCAGCGTGGTTGAAATGCTGCGCTTGTGAAACTGGAAGGTGTGTTTCTGGCTCCTGCCTTCAAATGTCTCTCTCCCAACTACTCAGCCCCTCTCTCTGGTGCCCTTCCTCAGGAGAGGTCCAGAAGGTCGCAGAGTAGAGCAGGAGAAAGAGCAGAGGCCAGGGCCTGTGGGAGCCCTCCTGCCACTGCGGTGGGGAAGTCGGGGCTCCAGGAGCTCTCCTTCCTGGCTTGAGGCCCCAGGGCACTGTTTCTGTGTGCTGGGGATGGAAGCTGGGGTTTTGCACACGCTAAGGCAGGTGCTCTACCACTGAGTTACATCCCTAGCCCTGGGGTTTTGTAACAAGGTCTCACTGTGCATCCCAGGCTGGCCTCAAAGCCAGCCTCCTAGGTACGGAGATCACAGGTGTGGCCACTACACATGGCCACCAGCAGTTTCTTTCTTTCCCTCCCTCCCTCCTTTCCTTCTTCTCTCTGTCTCTGTCTGCCCCTCTCCCTCCCCCCGTCTCTTTCTCTGGAAGTTGAATCCAGGACCTTGTGAATGCCAGGCAAGTGCTCTACCACTGGGTTGCACTCCAGCCCTTTTTACCTTTTTTATCTTGGGACAAGTTCTCACTAAGTTACACAGGCTGCCCTCTGGCCTCGAACTCATGATCCTCCTGCCTCCATCTCTGGGTCTCTGAGATGACAGGTGCCTGGTTCACTAGGGGTCCTGTGACCTCAGGGAGCTCAGCAGTGCAGATGTGGGAACCCCCACGCCCCGTCCCAGCCCTTGGGGAGTTCCTGGAGATGTGAGGTGAAGGAGCACCTGCCTGTGTGAAGGGAGGACGCTGGCCTCCGACCTGAACCCGCAGATGGCTGAGGCTGCTCGAGAGGAGCTCCCTGCCCAGAACAATTCTTCCAGGACCTTCCTTGTCCTCAGGGTCGGAGACTCACTTGACAGCAACGTTTCTTTAAAAAGAAAAGAGGAGGAAAGAATAAAACCACAGGCAGAGCAAATTACGGTTCTGGCTGCTGCTGAGGGCGGCCTCCGGGCGACAGATGTGAGAGGAAAATGAGCCCACGTCCTCACTCCCGTCAGCCAGCCTGGATCCCCAAGGCTCACGCCCTGGACTCCTCCCTGAAGCCCGAGGAAGCCCAGGGTCAGGTGGAGGACGGCACTCTGAGCATGGAGGGAGGGTGGCGGCTCCATGCGGGACTTCTCTGAGCCTTTGTTTGCAGAGTTGGTTAGGGGTGGTGGCCAGGAGGATCCTTGGTCTCACTCTGCCAGTGTGGAAGGGCAACCTGGGGTCAGTGTGGAAGGGCAACCTGGGGTCAGTGTGGCCGTCTTAAGGACATCCATCTGATGGACAGTCCAGCAGAGAGTCTCTCCTACTCCTCAGGACCCATGGAACGGAGGATGGTGGGGTGACATCTCCGTGGAAGGCCGCACAGAGCTCCCAGCAGCCCCTGCGTGAGCCGTCCCATCGGCCCTCGCCACGAGCACGTCTGTGTTTCTTTGTCCATTGGCCTTTTGTCCCTGAAGCCCCAGAAGTCTTCTGTCTTCTTAGTCTTTCTGCTTCTGACCACGGACGTGGCCTTGGCGTGACACCATCTTGGATTTCTAGGAGTACAGCAGCTGATGGTTAAGAAGTGAGCGTTTGCAGCTGGGCGTGGTGGCACACATCTGTAATCCCAGCGGCTTGGGAGGCGGAGCCAGGAGGATTGCAAGTTCGAGACTAGAGGAAGTCTATGTAACTTAGTGAGACCCTGTCTCAGGAAGTAAGAAAAAAAAAATAAAAAAGGGCTGGGGGTGCAGCTCAGTGGTCCAGCACTTGCAAAGCATGCAGGCGTGAGGCCCCGGGATCATCCCCAGTACCACAAAAAAAAAAAAAAGAAGAAGAAGTGAGCGTTTGCTGGGTGTGTGGGACCATGCCTGTCATCTCAGCATTCATGAGGGTGAGGGAGGAGGATCATGAGTTGGAGGCCAGAATGGGCTATCTAATGAGATCCAGTCTCAAAAATCAAAAACAAACAAAAGAAAGAAAGACAGAGAAAGAAGAAAGTAAGAGAAGAACAAAAAAGTAAAGGTTTGCATTTCTGTGTGTAGCTGGAGGGAGACCCCAGCTGTCGGTTAACCACCCACATCTCCAAAATCTGAAACATTACAGAATCCTGCAATTCTTCCTCTGCATTTCCCATGGAAAAGTAGAGTCCAGTTCCCTTTGCTTTGGTCTAGGACCGACCAGTGTGCATGGCAGGATTCAGCATTGGGGGACGTCCAGGCTGGGCTGTAAGCTTGTCCTTTCTGATCACGGTGGCCACGCCTGTGATCCCAGCACTTGAGAAGACCTCGAGACTCTGTCTCAACCTGGGGAGAACTCGTCTCCAGGTGGGGGTGGAGTCTGGCGTGATGGCCAAGCCTGTGATCCCAGCACTGGGGGAGGCAGAGGCAGGAGGTTTGCGAGCTCCAGGCCAGTCTGAGCTGCACAGTGAGTTCAAGGCCAGCCTAGGCTACACATTGAGACCCTGTCTGAAATCAATCTATCAGTCGATCTAGTGTCTGGCTGCTCTGGCCTCATCCCTGTCTGGTGACCACTAGCTGGAGCTGAGCGGCAGGTGTGCCTTGGCTCCCCACTTGCCACTGTCCCTATGAGGCTCTCTCATGGGGCCAGGGGTCTCTGTGGGCACCTGGGGGCTTCTGAGTTTGCAGCCTTGGTTTGAATGGTCTTGAGACAGGGCATGAGGCACTGGCTACTGAGATGCCCATCCACTATCCTCTGTGTGCCCAAGGCCTCCGGCTGAGCACAGGCTGAAAATCCACGAGCCAGGTGTGAATTCGTTATCGCAGAGCATGGCAGCACTGTAACTACCTGGTTAGAATTCACCAGGAATCCACAGAGGTCTGCTGAGAACGCTAAACACACACCGCCAGAGCTCTCTCTGTACCAGGGCTGGGAGCTGAGGGCTGGTCACCTGCCCAGAACATAGAGGACACCAGGGTGGACACAAACAGAGCTGGCATGGCTTCTGCCCCTGGGGCTCCACCTAGATGTGGCTGGCACCACTGAGGTGTGTGGACTCCGCGCATCGAGGCCCCACAGCCAAGAGCTCATGAGCACGTCTTCCTGTGTTCATCCGTACTCTCCCTCCTCTCCCTCTGGCTGAGGTGTGAGATTCACCCTCATGATGGGGGTTGGCGGCCACTGCTCAGAGTCACCCCTGAGGGTGTGGCGTTTGAGGACAGCGTGTTCGTGCGGGGAATAGAGCTCCGGATGTGCTGGCTGCACGGAGGTCTCCGGGAGGTGGCCAGTGACAGACAGCTTCCCTGCTTCTGCAGGAGACCTCAGCGCTGTGGGAACTGTGTCCCCACTGGTGAGGGAGAGGTGACCCTCGTTCACCCTGTTGTCCGAGCCTCTGCACCATACATACGTCACCCAACCCGAGGGGAAGGTGTCGTTTTCACGACCTCGCAAAACGTGTTCAAAGTGGTCTCCTTGGCAACGTATATTTTTTTCTCCTCCTGTGACCAGCTGAATGTGCTGAGTCACTGAGGGGTCCCAGGGCCTCGGGACTCAGAGAGCCTAGAGCTGAAAGGCTACCTGAGACTTTGCCGTTTGGCTTTGCCGATTCCAGTGGCTGTTGCCCTCCTGGCCTGAGGCCTTCAATGGCTACACCTGAGCCAGATGCTCCTTGGGCCACAGCCCAGCTCCCTCCACAGGAACGTGGGCCCAATGCAGCCCTCCAGCCTGCAGGTGCCCTCTGCAGAGCCATAGGCAGTAAAGTAGCCTGGGGTCAGGGTCACTTCCCTCCTCCTCCTTCCTCCTCCTCCTTCACGTCCCTCCTCCTCCTTCCTCCTCCTCCTTCTCTCCCCTTCTCCTCCCTCCTCCTCCTTTCTCCTCCTCTCCCCTCTGCCGTGCCTGGAGGAGCCCCGTTTACTCACCATGAGGGGTGCCATGTACCCTCTGCGTGGCAGCCGTGCCTCATGCTTGCTCAGTTGTGACATTTTTCCTGGTGTGGATTTCTAAAGTTTTTTGGAAGCTGTGCTCTTGGAAGGTTGCAGAATCCCTCATCCTGGGGAGCTGGAACACGGAATCCTCACCCCACATTTTGTTTTTGCAGTACAGGGGGTTGAACCCAGGCCTCGCACATCTTTGCAAGTGTTCTACCACTGAGCTGCACCCCAGCCCGTTTTTAATTTATTTTCTTATCTTGAGACAGTCTTATTGAGTTATGCAACAAGTTATGCAGGCTGCCTCTGGCCTTGAAATTGCAATCCTCTTGCCTCTGCCTCCCGAGTCGAGATTACAGACATTTGTCACCAGGCCCAGCCTCACCCCACTTTCTTGCCCCGTTGTCCTTTCTCTGTCCCTGGGCCTCCTGCTGGGTGGATGATGACGGGGTCTGAGGACTGTAGGACTTTGCAGTAGCAACCTGCGCCTGTGTGCGCCTTGCTCCTGTTCTGCCAGAGGGTATGATTTTCTCTGGAGCTGGTTTCCACCCTGTGTGGGTAAATCCCCAGGGCACTGACTCCGCTGCAACTGGAAAGGCAGAGCAGGCAGCAGGACTCCCAGCCCCGGTGACCCCCAGGGGTCTCTGCCGGGTGGTGGCATCTCTGGTCTCCATTGCTCTGCGTCCACCAGCTGGTTCTGAGCTGTGGGAGCTTCTGGCTTCTCAGACACCTGATCCCAGAGTTCTTGGAAAACATGCAGACCAGAGCAGCGTTCCTTCTGCCAGCTGCCTGGCCACTGCCCATGGGAACTGGGAGCCGCAGTCACAAAGGCACAGGACAGCAGTAGGGAGGTGCGACCCTCCTGTACTGGCCTCTCTGGGTAAACTGAAGTGGGCTTCCTGGCCCAGGAGCCCTCGGGATGGGGGCAAAGTGGCCTCTAGGCCACGGGACTGCAGGGGCCGTCCCTGTGTCTGGCAGGACCCAGGCATGGCTGGTCTCCCTGGAGGAGTGTGCAGGGCCTGGCGAGGAGCGGGCAGCCTCCCAGCAGGGCGTGCCAGGTCCTGGAGGTGCTGGTGGCAGGTTGTTCTGTGGCCTCATCAGAATTCATGTATCCTGACTGCACTCTCCAGGAAAACCAAGGAGGATTTGTGCAGGGGCTGGGGGGGAGAGCTCAGATCTCCGCAGCTCGTGCTCCGCCGTGCATTCCTCGATTTGAGCCAGCATGCCCGCCTTTCTGGACCCTCCTGAGACCTCCACGCAGCCTGAAGGCAGCTGGACCCCCGAGAGTCAGCTCCCTATAAAATCCTGAGGCTGAAATTCCCCAGCTCCCAGCCGGAGGCTGGGGAGGTGTTGCCATGGGAACACTGGATCCGATTTATCTCCTTGCTTAGCAAATTAATTTTATGAATGTCCACAATGTTGAAGCGGCTGCAGAACCACACATTTCACAGCGGCCCTTGGGCCTGGGAATGCCACCCCCATCCTGGGGCATGTTCAAAACCCAGGGGCCTGTCTGCAAACTTGTAGGAGGGAGGCCCCCCGCCCACGGATCCAGGCGTCTGGGGAACATGTGCTGGGCTTGGGGTCGTTTGCACCTCGCTGTGCGCTGCCTCTGCTGCACACCAGGCACCGCCGACGGCCACTCACTGTTCTCCTGGCTCCTCTTCCGGTTCCTCTGCCTGGCTTTAGTGTGATTCTGTTGGTTTCTCCACGTCCCTTTTTGGGGTGCTCCCTGGAGAAGGTTTGGTGGGGGGGAGTCTGGCACGGTGGCCACACCTGTGATCCCAGCGCTCATGGGGGTTGAGGCAGGAGGATGGAGAGTTTTGGGCCAGCCTGGTTCTCACAAGACCCTGTCCCAAAACAAAGCGAACTAAAGTAGAATACAACTAAGTGGTTTCTTTTGCCTTTCCCTCCGCTCCCGTGGTTAGAGGTGGTGGTCTTCACCATCCAGTGTATATTTGTAGCCTGAGCACGAGATATTCCTCTCCCAGGAGAGGCACCAACCGAGCAGCTGACACCTGACAGGGCTCTGGAGAGGCCGGGGCTATGCAGGGTTCAGGACATGATGCATGGGAGGCTTTGCCGGGGGGGCGGGGGGGGGGCGCTGCAGAGAGGCACCAGGTTCCCTCACCTGCCTTTGGATCTGAGGGATGTTTTGTCAGTAGCAAGCCAGGGTTCAGTGTGCCCCCTTGGTGCTCCAGGTTTCCAGAAAGATCGAAATTCAGCCAGGTGGAGACACCAAGGGTCCCCAAAGCTGCCCCTGGCCACAGTTCTACCCAGCCCTGCCCTCCAGCCTGCAGGTCCCCTCTGCAGAGCCATAGGCAGTAGCCTGGGGTGGGGGTCACTTCCCTCCTCCTCCTTCACCATCCTCCTTCTCCCCCCTCCTCCCCCCTCCTCCCTCCTCCTCCTCCTCCCTTTTTCTTCTCCTCCTCCTTCCCCTTCTTCTTCCCTCCTCCTCCTCCTCCTCTCTCCTCCTCCTCCCTCCCCCTCCTCCCCTTTCCTTCTCTTCCTCTTCTCCCTCCTCCTCTCTCCTCCTTCTTCCTCCTCTTTCTTTCTTTTTTGTAAATTCTAACCAGCCCTCCCCAGTGGTAGTATCCAGGGTGGGCCCATCAGCTGCTCAATACCCCGGTGGCAGAAACATCTGTGGCTGTGGCTCTGGCTGCCTGTGGCCTGTGCATGGCCTGGTTCCTGAGTGGATGGCTTCTGGATTTGGGCTACAGAGGGCCCCAGCATGCTGGCGGTGACCACACGGCTTCTTCTGCTGTCCTTGCAATGTCACCTAGCTCAGGATGGCGCCCGTCTGCCCTGCAACCTGGGGCTGTTCGTGACAGCTTGTGTGTCTAGCCCTGGATTCCTGGCCTCGGGGGTCTGAGGCCGAGACCAGCTCCGTGGGAGGAGGCTATTCCCACACAGGGCTTCGCCTGCTTCCCTTGCTGCCCCTGGGCGGCTGGCCGACAGCTCCGTGTTGGCACCCGTGCCCCTCCCAGGAGCCCTGGCGCCGGAATCCACGTTCATGTCCTGCTTTCCCACCCGAGCTGCTGGGCCGTGCCTTCGCCAGGGCCCAGACCTCACGGATGGTCCATTAAATGTTGGCATGAAAACTGACCTGGGCGGCTCACCGGCCCAGCGCGTTTTCTCGGTTGTTGCGAGGACAGTCTGCGGCCCAACCGTGTCGCGTGCACTCACCCGTCTCAGGGGGCTGAGTGGGCAGATCAGGGCACCTTTGCAGACGGAGCTCAGACTCCTCAAACCTAAATGAGGGGCTGGAGATGTGGCTCTGGGGCAGGGTGTTTGCCCAGCCTGTGTAGCGCTCTGGGTTTGATCCCCAACACCACATATTAAAAAAAAAAAAGAAGGGGGGGAGAAGGGGGAGGGGAGAAGAGGAGGAAGAAGAAGGAAAGTGGGGGGAGGGAGAAGGGCATGGACTTAGCTGGATCCAAGATGTTATTTGCAATATGCCCCTGTTTAGGGAACTCTCAGAAAAATCAGCACAGCAGGTGGCAGAGAGAGGTTTCTGTGGAGGGAGTCGTTATTGAAATCCCTATCGACATGGAAAAGATTTTTAATTGCTATGATTGCAACTAAACCCCTCTTTTTCCTTTTTTTCTTGCAGTACTAGGGGGTTGATCCCAGGGCCTTGCATATGCTAGGCAAGTGCTCCACCTCTGAGCTGCACCCTCAGCCCCTTTTCATTTTTAATTTTGAGTCAGGGTCTCCCTAAGTTATGCAGGCTGCCTCTGGCCTCATATTCACCATCCTCCTGCCTCCGCCTCCTCAGTCACTGGAATCACAGGTGTGCGCCATTGTTGTTGTTGTTGTTGTTGTTGTTAGGTGCCGTCGAGTTGGTATCTGACTCATAGCGACCCTCATAAGGTTTTCAATGGCTAAGTGCGCCATTGTACCTGACTAAAATATGATTCTTTAAATAAAACAAATAGCTTTGCCTCCATCAGGGCCTCGGTCGGTGGATGTTGCCATGCGTGGTCCACCCCCTTTGTGGTCCTGGCCCAGCTGGCTATTGTTTGTGGTGTGATGGTCCCTGCAGGGTCCGTTCATGGGTCCCTGAGCTCCTCCTTGGGTGATGTTTGACCCTTTCCAGCCTCCATGGACTCTGGATCTCATGCCCAGCATGGCAGGGGGCCCAGGTGGGTCCTATTGTGTTGGGAGCCACCCCTGCAGCCCTTGGAGCTTATTCTGGGCTCTGGGGAGGGGCGGACACCAGCCCAAGGTAGCAGATAGACTCTGCTGATGCCCTGGTTTCCCGCGGAGGCCCCTCAACAGCTCCTTCTCTGTGTCTGGATCTGTCCTGTCTCTGGCTCCTCTTGTCCTCTGGATCTCCCATTGTTGGTGGCCACACCTGGCTCATCCCCCAGACCACTACCTCGAGGCCCCACATCTGAGCCTGACTGTCCCCTGCTGGGTGCTGGCCCTGGAGGGCCAGGCATGCCTGTCCTCTCTGTGCAGTGCTGCCAGCCCAGAGCAGGGCCAGGCCCTGGGTCACCATTCTGCAAATATCAGTAGGTAGACAGAAGCCAGGGATGGCGTTTCGCTCAGCTCGTAGAGCGCTGCTCTGCAGTCTCTGGTAACCCAGGTTCAATCCTCAGCACCACAAAAGTGGGAGAAGGACATGGCAGTTCACTCCTAAAGCGGTCCTGAAACAGCCACTGAAAACCCTCTGAGGGTCGCTGTGAGTTGGACCTAACTTGATGACCACTGATGGAAACCAAGGACTCTGGCAGGGAGGGGCCTCTGGGCTGGGGCATGCCTGGCAGTTGTTCTTGGGAACTGGGCTGGGTGAAGTGGCCATCCTGCTTGTGGCCATGCCTCCTCCCACGTGCTGGCCCCAAAAGCAGGGACCCAGCTCCCCACTGCCCACCAGCTCTGAGATCTGACCAACCTGGTCAGGGGCTGCTGTAATTTGAATCTATGAATGAATGCTAAAGTTCATGCATAGAAGGGCTGGTCCCCCACTGGTGGCCCCATTGAGAGGTGACTAGATCGCAAGGGCACGGCTTCTCCAGTGGTTTAATCAGCACTGAGTTCATGGCTGGATGGACTCTTAGGAGGTAGGCTGGGGTAGGAGGACATAGGTCTCTGGGTGCTGGACATTGAAGGGCACCTGTCTTGTCCGTGGCTCCTTCCTCTCTCTTTTCTGGCCACTGTGAGGTGAGCCTCCTCCTTGGCCATAGGCTCCTGCCTCCATGACGCTCAGCCTCAGCACTCTAGGAGCCAGCCCATGACGGACTAAGCCCTCTGAAACCATGAGCCAAGGTTAATCCTCCCATTTTAAGCTGTTTTTCTCAGGTATTTAGTGATAGGGACAACAGCCAACTAACACAAGGACCCTCAGAGCCCAGAGCACTGGAGACCCATGGCTAGGCCCACAGGTGTTACAGGAGGGGGAGCCCGGGAGACTCCCCTTTCCAGGAGCAAATTCCCCCTCACCCTCACTGGCTTCCCCCTAATGTAAGCCAGGCTTACTTTTTAGTTTTGTAGGAAATTTTTAAAAATCAGGAAGGTCAAAAGGAAATTATTGTTGTTAGGTGCCCTCGAGTTGGGTCTGACCCTATATACAGCAGAACGAAACACTCTCCAACACTGTGCCGTGCCTGGCAGTGTCAGTGCTTCTCTGTTATTCATAAGGTATTTGATGGCTGATGGTTTCAGGAGTGGGCTGCTAGGTCCTCCCAAACCTACAACACCAGGTATTCCCAGGTGTCTCCCATCCAAGGACTAACCGGGCCCAAACCTGCGTGGCTTCTGAGATCAGAGGAGATCAGATGCCAGAGTGGTATGTCTGGTTGTCTGTGATCCTGCCCAGCCATAGACCCTGGGAGTAACTTGGCTGAGCTGCTCCAGGCTGTTTTCTGCAGTTCTGAGGCTTGGCTTGCTTTAGACCCAGGTCAGAATCAGTGGTGAGAAAGTGGAGAATGTGGCCTAGAGCTTTGTCAATGGTGTTTCTCCATCTCCAAGTTCCAGACTCACATCCTCAAGGGTGGTCTGGAGGCTTCCACAGCAGGTGGGGACACAGAGCATGGACGGGAGCTTTGTTCCCCAGGAGGTTTTGATAGGGGGAGACACTGGCCTGTCTCCAATCTGGGCTGCCTGGAGAGCTCGAGCCTGTCTTGGGGTGCCTGTTGCTGCCTGATGATATAGTCCTCACTCCAGAAGTGGGAAGGTTAGGGCTCAAGTGAGCTGCAGTAACAAAGAGCTCCACAGCAACACAGCAGGAACAGCAAGGTGGTGTCTTTCCTTCCTTCAGAGACTGGGGTCCTGTAGTAGAGGTGGGAAAGGGCACCAGGGGTACCTGCTGCAGCCAGTGCTGCCCCACAGGAGGGGATAGGACTTGGCAGGCAGCTGACGTGGTCCTTACAGTTCTGTCTGTGGAGTTCTTCAGACATGGTACTTGTGTGCATGGGTTTTCAATGGCTGACTGTTTCGAGAGTGGGCTGCCAATATCTTCTCCCATATTTGTGGTGCTCAGAATCGAACCCAAGGCCTCAGAAAGTACAGAGCAGCCCTCTACCAACTGAGCTAAACCCCGCATGGGTTTTCAATGGCTGACTGTTTCGAGAGTGGGCTGCCAATATCTTCTCCCATATTTGTGGTGCTCAGAATTGAACCCAAGGCCTCAGAAAGTACAGAGCAGCCCTCTACCAACTGAGCTAAACCCCAGCCCGTATGTGTGTAGCAGAAAGGCATAAACATGAACCACAACTCTGTCAGTGCCATGGGGCACTGAGACCCATTGGCTTCTCCTGCCCCCAGTGCTGCCTGAGCTCCCTCTCAACTCTTGGGTTTAACGCCCAAGGCTTGGAGTGGCCATGACTTTAAAGCCAAGAAGCCCAAGTCCTGAGGAGCTGCCTGGAGCCCTGCCCCGGGTTCAGAGGCCAAGGTGGCTGTGCATGGGCCTAGTGGCCAGTGGTGCACTCAGACTGAGCGATGGGCCTCTCCTGGAGCCCACCAGCCAGGCTGTGTCCCCTGCTCCCTCCCTGCCTCCCCCCACCCCCCTCCAGCTCCTGGCTGGCACTGTCTGATGTTTACATGTCCATCCATCAGCCAGATTTGTAAAAACACAGAGCGAACCAGGTGGGTCCCACCGTGGGGGCTGCGGGGGGACCTGGGGATTCCAGGCGCAGAGGACATGGTGTCTGCTGCCTCTCCCTGACTCTGGGGAGGGGGAGTTATTCATTAAGCTGGCACTGGGGCCACGTGCTGATGAGGCGAGCCAGGGTGAGCCAGGGTGAGGCGAGCCCACCATGCAATGGCCCACTGCTCATGCCCAGCGAATGGCTCTAAGGGGCCATCTGGATGTGTACAGGTGGCCCTGGGGACCTGGATGACTTCCACACTGGAGCCCTGAGGGCTGGGCTGGGCTGCATGAGGCTCAGCTTCCCTGGGCCTCTGACTCCCTGGCTGTCATAGGGGATGTGGCAGCCCTGGGGCGTGTGCAGTTCTGTGGGCAACAGTGGGCCTGCCGTGGGGTCTGGGGACCAGTCAGTCTGCAGAGGCCCAGTGTGACACCCAGGGTTCTCCGAGGCTGACCTCACGCGCTGGCCATGTTCAGAGTTGAACTGGCTATGGCGGACATGGTGGTACACGTCCGAAACTCAGCCCTTGGGAGGATCAAGAATTTGAGGTTGGCCTGGCTACATAGCAAGACCCTGTCTTAAATAAATAAATAATAAGCAAACCTCAACCTCCAAAAAAACCTGGCTGTTCTTACTGGGGCTGTAGGGTGTGGAGAGCCTCTGTCGACCTTCCCCAGCCCTGAAAGTCACAGATGAGGACAGTGTCTGTGAGACTTGCCCAGGGCTGAGGCAGCTGCCAGGCTGGGTGGGGGGCCAGAACCCACTCTGGCACTCAAGCCATTGGCCACCCACCCCGGGCAGCGGGCACGTGAGTGTGGGAAGAATCTGGCTTCCCAGACGCCCTCGGTGCCCTCCTGGGTCTTTCATGTGCCCGTGTGCCCAGCGGCGTGATATTCTGCCCATGGCCTCTGTGTTAATCATTGAACTGGGCAGCGTCTGCAGGCCCTGCTGTGCCCCACTGGGGAGTCAGGAGGGCCAAGGGCTTGGCAGGTGTGTGACCCTGAGAGGGCGATCCTCCCTGGTCCCAGAGCCCTGCCCGGCGGGACAGCTCTTGTCCTTCAGTCTCAGTCCAAGGTCAGCTCCAAAGCCATGACCTAGCACAGGCCTGGGGACATCTCCCGTCCCCGAGGTGTCTTGGAGGACACGCTGGGTGCTGGGTGAGGCCCCTTGCAGGGAGTTGCCTTGAGCCTCGGTGAAAAAGGGGCTCAGCCAGGACAGGCGGGACCAGGTGCTGGGCGGTGCTCAGCCAGGCCACGCTGGGAGCTCAGGCGCACCGGGAGGGGAGGGGGACGCCAGAGGAATGAGGTCCAGAGGGGGCCACGGCCAGTGGTGGCAAAGGGCCAGGCAGGAGGCCGGAACTGGGGCAGAACCCACACATGCTACCCCAGCACATGATGCACCCCAGCCAGTGACCCCCACATGTGCCCCAAGCGCCTCCCGCTCGGGCTGACTCTTGTGCCCCTCCCCGCAGGGCACGGCCTCCGTCCTCCAGCGCAGGTCTCCCAGCGAGGAGTACGTGGAGGTGGGGCGCCTCGGGCCCTCCGACTACTTTGGTGAGTGGGGTCCCTTCCCATGGCCCTGGGGGGAGGCTGTGCGGAGATCCCCGAAGCCTCAGGTTGGCCCAGGGGTAGGGCTGAGCTACAGTGCTTCATTGATAGAGGCCTCAGCCCAGGGCACTGCAAATTGAGGTAGGGGCTGGCGTGGGACCCAAGGATCAATGGTTCTGGATGTGGCTGTCGCAGAATGGCATGGGCTGTTGAGAGGTGGGGGGCATCAGCTGTGGATGCTGCAGCTGGGGATCTGGGGAGAGGCCTGGGCACACTTGGGCATTCCCACAGCTGGGCCTGGGTTGTGGGGAGATCAGGCAATACACCACAGCGCCTGTTGCATGTAGGGCTGCTAGACAAATTGTAGGAATGCCTCCCTATATTTGAATTTCAGATAAACAACAAATAATTTGTTCATTTATATGAAAATGTCCCAGGTATTTGGCAGGACATGCAGACACAGAGATTTCTTTGTGTGTCTGGAATTCACTTCCACCTGGTGCCCCTGGGGTGGCTTGTCCTCAGTGTGGCCCTGAAGAATGGCTGCTCCAAGGCCCTGGGCATGGTAGCCTCTCTGCCAGGCCCCCCACTGACCCTCTCTCTTCCCTCCAGGTGAGATCGCACTGCTGCTGAACCGGCCTCGGGCGGCCACCGTGGTGGCCCGGGGACCCCTCAAATGCGTCAAGCTGGACCGGCCCCGCTTTGAGCGTGTGCTGGGCCCCTGCTCCGAGATCCTCAAGAGGAACATCCAGCGCTACAACAGCTTCATCTCCCTCACCGTCTGAGCCTGCCACTGTGCTGCACCCATAGGGCTCCCCCGTGGCCGCGCGACCTGCCCTCTGTGCCCAGGGCCTAGGCGCCACCTGGGGAGCTGCTCCGGAGGGCTGACGTGCCAGGGCCTCGCCTTCCTCTGGACTCAGTTTTGGAATAATAACTTTGTGCATTTCAGAAACAAAGGGCAAGCCAGACAAGGAAGCCACGGGCCGGTTTCCCCAACACTGCCTTGGTGGCCCTGTGGGCTTGTCTTGGGGTGACCCCATGCCCTCTCCAAGTCACCCCACCCCCAAGCTGGCCCTGGGTCCCATAAGACCCATGAGGAGGTTGAGGGCCATGGCCACCCTGTCACGTTTCCCGGAGATGGCAGGACGCTTTGGTTGTCAGCTCCCCTGGGTCTAGGCTGAGTGCGAGATGGAGCTTGTAGAAAGGACACAAGGCTGGGATAGAAGTTGAGGCTGAGGGAAAGGGTCTAGGCTCCCCTACACCTCTGCCTCCCCGAGGGGCCCTTGGAGGACCCAGGTGCACCCCACCCTGGGACCCGGGCTGTGCCACAGGCTGTGTTTGCACTGGTGTTAGAGAGGCCAGCTGACCCCAGAGGTCTGGCTTGGCCTCTCTTAGAAAGTCTGTCCCCAGGTGGGCTGGGCATGCTGACCAGACCCCTGGTGCAGTTTCTGAGACTCCTGGATAAAGCTATAGGAGCCGGAGGCCCTTCTCAGCCCTTCCCCTGGTTCACCCCCGAGGAGCCCAAGTCCCACCCTGGCAAGCCCGTGCGCTTCTTATCAGAGGCTCCGTCTCCCGATGCAAGGGGAAAATGTAGAAGCCTGGGCCCCCCACTCCCAGACCATCATGGACCAGGTTGTCCTTTAAATGGGTTCTTTGTCCAGTGCTGATATGAGCCAGCCAGGCCTGGAGGGGCTGCCTGAGTGCCCACAGCTGCCCAGTGGCCTCTGGGTGTCCCCCCCCCCCGTCTCGTCCCCACTGAGCATGTTCAGCGAGCTGACCCCCAGGCTGGCTGTCTGCCCTCCCCATGCGGCCCTTGCCCCACCCTGTCCTGCCTGTGCCTGTGGACTGACTGTGGCCCTGCTTGCCCAGCGCTACTTACCTCGCCGCGTGCCGCATGAGTATTAAATGTGCAATGAAGTACTCTTCCCGGTGTGGGAGGCCTCGGCCTGGCGTCTTTCATAGGTGAAGCATTTTATGTTTTCATCGCGGCGGTTAGGAATGGTCAAAATGGCCAACATCCGCGGCCCTGCCCACATTCGCAGCCTTGTGTGGCCTCCATTGCTCCACCTGCGAACCTCCACCTGCCCAAACTGAATCTCTCCCTGTCAGACAGGAGCTCCCTGTCCTCTCCAGCCTCCCGCTCCCACCCTGCCCGTTCCACCCCCCACCTATCCCAGCATTCGCATTTCAAATGAGAGTCTGCGCTGGTGGGGCCTCTGCCTACCCGAGATGTCCCCGGGTGGCCAGGCAGACAGGGCCCCACCCATACTTTACACCGCCATGGCCTGTTCCCTGCAGCCACCCTGCAGACCAGGAGCAAGGCTGTGCTGTTGTCCCACGGAAGGGACAGAAAGGTAAACTGAGGCCCGGGGGGTGGGAGAGAGTGTGTGTAAGTGGACATCCTTCTCCCAGGCTGGCCTGGCCACCCCGGCCTGGTTGGTGGTGGTTAGGTGTCATCGAGTTGGATCCACCTCAGGGTGAGCCTACGTACAGCAGAATGAAACACTACCCAACACTGTGCCATTTACATGATCGTTTATGTTTGACCCTAATGTTGCAGCCACTGTGTTTCTTCTCATTTTGAGTGGAACCACATCAGCAAAAGGAGGTCCCAGGGGCTTTACAGGGACTGGCCTGGAGACCATCCCTGTGGGCAGGGGCTCCAGCTGAAGGGGTCCCAGCACAGAGGCCCATTGGGTCTAGGAGCCGGCAGGTACCACAGGTGTCTTCTGCTGCAGCTGGCCCACCTTTGGTGGCCTTGCAAGGGTAGCCTGGGCTCCATGTCCAGCTGGGGCTGGCCACATTCTCTGCCTCTGTCTGCAGATGGCCTAAGGCCCATCCAAGCTCCCTGATGAACTGAGGTCATTCCCGGCCCCACCTATGTGTCCTGCATGGACAATGGCCTTGACTGGTCCCTCCAGACTCTGGACTGTCCCGACCTTGGCTGTCCTTCTAGTCAGTGGCCAGTCTCAGCCTCGCCTCCCCCTGTTCGGCTGAATCAGCTGGGCTAGGCAACGGTGACTCACTCTGAGGTCAGGCAATTCCCTGCCGGCCCCCAGTGGCCATGTTGGGGATACAGGGGCCCCTGCCTGGGCCCTAGGTGGGGTTGAATTCACGTCTGGGGGACCCCAGTGCTGTCTTTCAAAACCTCCACAGCCACCAGGGTCTGGCTTCAGATCCACATGTGGTCCCGGGCCCACAGGCGCCCCCTCAGAGCTCAGCTTGCCCTGTCCAGAGCCTTCGCTGACCCCTAGCTGCGCTGACCTCTCCCCGCTCTGGCCTCCCAGGACGTGACCAAATTAGGAGGCTGGTGCCTCACCCTCCCCCCGGCTGGGGCGCTGATGGATTGGCTGATTCCTCTTCTCCAGGTTCATCTGTCAGGGCCTGACTTAGGCCCCGTAGCCAGGTAGGACCTCTCTCAGTCTCAGTCTGGCCCCTGGATTGCTTGGGGACCACCAAGGCCCTCAGAACTTTTCATGGGAACTGCTTAACAAAGTCAGGCCTTGCATGTAGATGGTGAATTTTAAACCCACATTTAGGACTTCTTTCTTTTCTTTTTTTCCTCCCTTCTTTCACATTTAGGCCTTTTTTTGAGACAGGCGGATCACTGGGCTGGTTTTCCCCAGCACCCACTTCCTGCCGTTGGTTCCAGCAGGATTTCCCCTATAGGATAGGTCTCCCTGTGTCAGGCTTCCCACCAGCACAGAGCACTGTGTCATTCCTCTGGAGACTTCCCCTTGGACAGTCACCCCCCCCCCTCACCAGCCTGCTTGAGCAAGGCTCCCTTCTACTTCTGCTATTGGAAAAGTCAGCCTGGTGCATTTCAGGGACAAGCTTGGCATGGAGCCCGGCGATTGCTGACCTGCCATGTGCACCTAGGCAGGGCCGGCGTAAGAAGCAAAGAATTGAAATTCACCTCCCTTGCCTCGCACTCTGATCCTAGTTCCTATCAGCGGTGTGGCATCAGGCTAGCTCCTTAGCCTCTCTGAGCCTGGATGGTCTCATCTCTGAAGTGGGAATTATAATACCTGGGGTTGGATGTTAGCATGAAGGCCTGAAGCGGGGCGGGGGGGAGGGATTCAAATATTCAGAACAGCCATCACATGAAACATCCAACTATATTATGTGTAACAGTGACAAGAACCCTGACCTCCGGCTTTCCCCAAACACGGGGACAGTGGACATACACAGTCTTTGGGTGCAAAGTGGTCACCGTTTCGCTGGCAAGTGTCCATCACTGCTGGGCCTGGGTGCTGTGTCCCATGGGGCCGGGCAGGCTGCGAGCCCTTCCTGCACACCTGGCCTGCCAGGAGGAGCTGCCCCTCCTCCCTCCTCCGTCTGAACCCTGGGCCTCCCTGGGCGGAGCCACCTCAGGGGAGGGAGCCCAGGCCCTCTCAGGGGTCCTCCAGCAGTCTGGTTTGCGACTGCCACGTATGTCACTCTGCCCCCTCATGGCACAACCCCCTGCAGACCTTGTGGATTCTGGGGGGACTTTGCAGGGGCCTCTGGAATGGTCTGCGGCGGGGCTCCCTGACTGCCAGCATGGCGTCCGAGTCATGGGCTTCCTGTGCGGTCTGACTGCTGTGGCACAGGGCTGGGGGGAGGTGGGCTCTGGCACCTGGCATGGACTGTGAGCCTTCATCACCTCCACCAGCGTCTCAGGAAAGGGTGAGGAAGGCGGGACACGGGGTCCTTGTCCTCCGTTCAGGCCAAGGGCAGGAGCAGGTGAGAGGGCCTGCCGTGGGGAGGCCTGACCTGCACGACCTCCAGACTGCCCGGGCCTCCAGTCTGCACCTAATCCCGAGGCCAGGCCAGGAGCCCCACGGGGTTTGGGTTCAGCCGTGAAGGAGCAGGAGGCATCCCCAGAAGGTGCCGCACATCCCTCCAGAGTGAGGCTGCCGCCCCTACCATCCACCTGCCCAGTCCCTCCCTCTTCGCTCAGTGACCCTCCTCAGTGAGCCGGGCTTTGAGGGCTGGTGCCTGCTGCTCCCCAGCCTCCTGGCTTCCCAGCCTCCTGCCTGCTCCCTGCCATCAGGAAGGATCTCTTTGCTGCTCTTTCTTTCTCTGTCTCTCCATTTCTATCTCTGTGCATCTCCATCTCTCTCTGTCTCTGTCCCTGTTTCAGACGCACTGCCCCTGGGGCACCCTGTGCCAGCCATGACACGCCCCAGGAGGCCTGTTGCACCCAACCCTCCCAGTGGCCCTGCAGGGCCTGTTTTACACCTGGAGACACTGAGCCCAGAGGGACAAGAAGTTGCCGGGCTTCACAGCCGGGGCTGCCCTGGCCAGCTCTGTCTGTCCTCAGGCCCATTGACCTGTTCCAGGGCCAGGCCACCATCCCTGGAACCCAGCCAAGCACCTGTCAGTTGGCCCTGGGGCACATGGAGGCCAGGAGGACACCAGGCCCCATGCAGGGCTGAGCAAGGCCACACGGTGGCTCAATGGCCGCCTGGCCTGAGGCCACTCGCTGCCCACCTCCACCTCTGCTGTGGGAACTACGTGGGGCTGAGCTGGGCTGGCACCTCCCTCACTGCTGAGGGGCCACAGGGCAGTCCACCACACTCCTGTCGGCTAGGGTCCAAGTGGCAGCCGGGTTACAGCCCCATGGGCAGCCAGGACCGGGGTGCAGAGCTCCTGAGGGAAGGGCTGGGGGGCGTCGACCAGGGACGGTCCTGAGGCAGGAGAGAGACCAGAGCCTGCGCCAGGGGGTCCGAGGCCAGATAGATCGTGTGGGCAGCTGAAGGGGCCACGGGGGCTGGAGGACCGGTGTTGGAGGCAGGGGCCTGCAGGCTCTCCTGTCCCTCGGAGCCGGCGTCCTGCCCCGCACGGGCACCATCCCTGGCAGGGGAGACCAGAGCCCTCAGCTGGGCCCCTGTGTCCAGATCGTGAGGTCACCTGGAGGCACCGCTACCCACTCGGGTGTGGGGGATCTGGGTGTAGGGAGTGACGAGTGTCTGCCCAGGTGACTTCAGGGTGTGTGGCAGGCGAGGGCCCTGTCTTCCAGGGCTGTCCAGGGCATTTCTCCTGCTGGTGCCCCCTGGAACCCACCTGAGGACCGGGAGGACGAGCACAGGGCCCCCGTGTGGGTTTGAAAGGCCTTCGAGTCACACCTACCTGCCCACTGAGGAAGGGTAGGGGCCAGACGAGGGGTCTGGGCCACGCCACCCCAGCAGGGACAGCCGTGGAACCCCGGCTGCAGGTCCCAGTTTGCCCCTCCCCCTGGGGAGCCCACCAGAGAGCAGGAGGTATGGAGAGAGGATCTGAAGGTGCCCAGGACCTAGTGGCCACGTGGGCCTGGCCCCTAAGAACGTGGACCCCTCTGGGATATCCTTAGCACTGGGTGGCTGGGAAGAAAGCTGAGGGCTTGTGGTGGGTCCTGTGGGCCTCCTTCCCTTGGGGCAGGCACATGCCCTCCCCTCCCACCTGTGCAGTGCAGCAGGACCCAGGCTCCCAGATCCCTGGGTCAGGAAGCTCGGCCTGTCTGGGAGGGGAGGACCTATGGGAGAATTGAAGGCGCATTCCAGACCTGTGACACAGCCCTGTGGCCTGAGGGTAGGGAGGGACCTGTGGAGCTGCCTGTCAGGAAGGTCAGAAGGGGCTGGGAGGGAAGAGGGAAGAGAAGGCTCCTGTCTGCTAGAGCTGCCCTCCCTGGCTGGGCTCAGACACCACTGCCTCTGCCTGGAAGCCACCTCGGATTCCCCTGGCCCTGGACCAAGGCTGCCTCCAGCCTGGGCGAGCTGGCTGCCAGCTCTGGTCCTCACCCATCCAGCACCGTGTACCTGCCATGTCCAGGAGCCCAGGGCGGGCCGGGCTGCAGTGCACACCGGCTGCCCAGCCCTCAGAGGTTCTGGGGGATGTTCTCAGAGCCCAGAGGGAAGTGGGGAGGGGGCCGTGAACGAGGACGTGTTGTTGGACTGGACAAGCTATCCTCTTGGTGCCCACTTGTGCTCTGCCTGAGAGCCTCCGGGAATGAGCTCGCTCGCTCCTAATGTCCTTCGGGGCAGGCAGTGGCCAGCCTCCCATAACCGAGTGCCCAGGCCCAGGGGTGGCGGACAGCAGACCCACAGCAGACGTGTGGGGGCCAGGCTCACCAAGCAGGGGGTCCCTTCTGCTCCTGGGCGGGGCCGGCCCACAGCAGAGATTCTCTTCTCCAGCCTGGAGGCTCTGGTCCACTGGGGAAGCCTGTGAGCTGGGTTCGTGGTGTCCTGGGGCCTTCAGGAGGGTGACCAGCCGAGAGGGGGCTTCCCTCCCTCCACCCCCAGGGCCCTTCTCCTGCCTCTCCTCCCTCTGGGAGGTGGCGTGGACCCTCCTTAGAGGCCCAGAAAATTCTCCCGGGGGTACCCTCCCAGTGGCCCAGGGCCCAGGGTGGGCGCAATCTCAGCATCCCACAGCAGCTGCCGTCAGGCCATCTAAGCTATCCATGTCCCTTCCTGGATTTCCCCCCTTTGTTGGCTTCTCCTGCTGAGCAGGGCCACCCTGAGTGACCAGCCTGTGTCCTGCAGGGTGGAGAGATCATAAAGTCTCCCAGTCCCCTGGCCCTCAGGAGCCAGCACCCCAGGAGGACCCGTGCTCCTCCCCAGGCCCCCGGGGGAGCCTAGGGCGTCCCAGCCAAGCTGACCCAAATTCAGAGCTTCAGGGCCTGTGAAGTAATAAATCTTTGCTGTTACCCAGGCGTGGTGGCCATGCCTGTGATCCCAGCACTCAGGAGGCTGAGGTAGGAGGACTGACCTGAGTTTGAGGCTAGCATGGGCTACACAGTGAGCCCCTGTCTCAGAAAACAAAACAAAACAAAACAAAAATCTTTGCTGTTGCTTCAGACCTCCAAGTGTAGGGCAGCTGATCCTGCAGCCGTGGAGACCTTCGGCAGCAAGTGTCTTCATTTCTGGGAAACTGAGGCCTGGTGACTCCCACTTAGATCCTGACGCTTGCAGGGGAGGGAGGACGCCGCCTCAGCCCAGGGGTGGTGCTGGGTTCCCTCCGGTCAGGTCCGGGGAAGTTTAGAAAGTTGGATCAAGAAGATTTTCCACAACATGCACCACGTGGAAGAAGGCTTGCTGTCCACTCATCTTCTTTGGATGTAGGTCTGAGCTGCTGGGAGGGCGGCGTCCTTGTCACCTGAGAGGGACACTGTGGTGAAGGAGGCAGGACCCATGGGCCGCATTAGGATCTTGTCTGTTGGACACCGGGGCGGAAGCGCTGGGCTCAGGGTGAAAAGGCAGAATCATCCGTGTGCCCGTGGCTCAGCTGCAGAGGCCATGGAGGAACACTGGGCTCCACGGCATGAAAGACAAGAAGAAGGAACAGCCAGCGGGGAGTGGAAAAATGGAAAGTGGGGGCCTGGGAAGCCAGAGAAGAGAGCGTGCCAGGGGTGAGGGTGTCCGCCGCCACCTCAGGGCAGGCTGGGCAAGGTTGAGAGCTGACGTGATGTGATGTCCACAAGGCTCCTGTGCTTCATGGTGGGTGGGGGAGTGGGTGGGGGGAGTGGGTGGGGGAGTGGGTGGGGGGAGTGGGTGGCACTGAGGTTCTGGACAGCATTCCCAGAAAGGGCCCCTCCCCAGTCTTTAAGAGGGCCCTGGAAGGACCTTTTCACTCTTTCTGCTCAACATGAACAAGGAATCGCCAGCTGCTGGGAGAAGACCTCCCAGAACAGAGCCAGACCCTGGATCACGCTGCTCCTGATGCCCAGCCTGTGACCCCCCCCACCCCAGTGAGGGTTTTCACCGCATTCACCAGCCTGCGTGGAGTTTCTGTTTCCTGAAGCTGAAAACATCACATTGAGACAGGTGATAGGCAGGTAAGCGTCTTGTTTGTAAGCTCTTCGTTTGTCACCTTGTAGGTGACAAATGTGCTTCATGGAGAGGGTTCTGTGTGTTCACTGCTGTGTCCCTGAGACCACAGTGGGGCCCGTGCATGGTACACAGCAGGTGCAAAATAAATACTGTTGAAGGAACGCATGTTAGGGCACTGTCAGAGCTGGAAGGGTGGAGAGAGACAGAGACAGGGAGATGGAGACACAGAGAGAGACAGAGACTGGAAGGAGAAATGGGGAGAGACAGAGAGGAAAGAGGGACAGAGGGTGGAGATGAAGGGTGGGGAGACAGAGAGAGACAGACAGGGTGGCTATATGGGGAGGAGAGAGGCCTTGTTTGACCCCCACACCCCTAGCATCATGGTAGCAGGTCTAGAAACCCCACACACCCCCATTTGCTGTGAATCTCATTTTGGGTCTTGTGGGGTGAGGGGTTCACGTGGCCTTGGTGGCTCCCGAGGCTGTGGGGACCCAACAGGGAGCTGCCCAGGGTCTCTGGCAGCTGGTGGCTCCTGGCTACCTGGTGTCACTCTGTCTCCCTGGCTTGGTCTGGTGATGGGCAGGCCCTTCCTGTCCATGGCACCTGCTCAGGGCTCCTGTCCTACCCGTTTGCTGCAGGTGAAGTCCTTTCTGCTCACTGAGCACCTGCTGTATGCCGGGCGCCATGTCTGTCCACATGCCGTGGCACTTAGCCTCTCCACCACCGGGCAGTCACGATGCCTTCGGGCCACACGCCAGGCTCCGTGCGGAGCAAGGTGCTGGCATGACCTCAAATGGCCCTAATTAGCAGCTAATTCTGCTTTATTATCCCCGTATCATCTCCGAGGCCACCCTGGCTCAGAGAGGTGAAGCAAGGGGTGAGAGGAGGCTCAGCCAGCAGGTGGGGCTGCCCGCCTCCCCCAGCCTGCGCCCTCTCCTACCTGTAAGGCCAGCACCCTTTGGTGTCCTCTGGGCCGGCCTGCAGTGGGTGCCCAGGGAAGCAGTTGGGGGTCTCTGTGGCTCAAGTCATGACACAAGGATGCTGGGTGCCTCTCACCCCCAGAGCGGGACGAGGGTCAGATGATCTGACCAGATGTCACCCTCCCTGGGAAGGTGCGGGATCTCAGCCTGTCCGCGGCTCTGCCTAAGCCCTGTCCGCAGGGCAGGGGACGAGTCTCGGAGGAGGAAAGACGCATCCAAGGTTTCTCAGCAGGGCTGCGACCCCTCAGTCCCCCACCCGAGTGTCCCAGCTGGCCAGAGGCAGAGGCCACGGGCCAGGGTGGAGCAGCACCCCTGCTGGACCAGCCCGAGAGGCCTGGGGCAGGTCTGGAGCCATGACCTGAAGGCCCAGCGGCGGTGGTCAATGGAGCTCTTTGTCCCCTCCCAGCCACTGGGGAGGGCACAGGGTCATTGCAGCCCTGACGGGGCCAGTGAGGTGTGGCCATGAGCTCTGTATGGCCAAGAAGTGGGGGAGAGGCAGACCCCGCTGGGCGCCCCGATCCAGCCACGCCTGACCCTGGTCACGTGGACCCACACTCTCCCACTTCTGTGAGCTGGTTTGAACTGGGCTGCAGCATTCTGAGGTCTAAAGGATAGGCGCTGGGTGGGCCGTGGCTTCCTCTCTTCCTGTCTGGAAACGGTGACAGATGGGGAAGTAACAGGGAGCTGGGACCGGTTTCTCCTTTCCCTTGATCCTCACTTCCTGGTGCCTTCTCTCCCCCTCCCCACTTCTTGGCTCTGATGGAGAGGTTCTTGCAGCCTTCCCTTCCTCTAAGCTGACGCCTCTTGGCCTTAGGGAAGTCCCTTCTGTTACCTCCCCAGGCCCACGCAGTCCGCTTGCAGGTACCTCTGTATAAGAGAGCCCTGTGCCGTCACCTCTAAGGCCCCAAGCAGAGCGTGAGCACCAGCCCCCACTCACGCCAGCCTGGCCTCTCTCCCTAGGCCAGCCCACCAGGCTGCTGGCCCAACCACAGAGGGCCATCCCCTGACTGCCTTCTCGGGCCACACTTGCCCCGCTCCACTCTCAGGGCCTTGGGGCTGCGGCCCAGGCAGTCAGTCAGCTGCTGGAGACAAGGTGAGGGGGGCAGTGTCAGACCAGACCTTCGCACGTGACCTCTGGGTGTCCCTGGAGCAGAAGACTCGTCACTTCCCAGGTGGGGAAACTGAGGCCTGAAGCTGCCCGCACAGGCAGCCAGGCTGGCTCTGAAGCCACGCCCATCCAGCTAGGAGGCTGGGGGCCTGCAGGGAGGCTGGGGACAGTCACTGGGTGACACAGTGAATTCACACAGCGTTGACATGAACAAGGCCGTTAAAACAGGTGCGGCCGCGTTTCCTGGAGAATGAGGCGAACGCAGCCCGGGGCGTCTGGAAGGTGGGAGGCAATGAAGCCGGACAAGCGGCCCCACTGTGCTCTGTGGAGAGCAGGCAGCACATGCCTGCTTTCCAGAACCACACGTGGTACTGAAGCTGCGGGGCCAGCAGCGGGAGGAGCTCTAGGAAGCCAAGGCCAGGGACTCCCGATGTCTCCGTCATTACTGTTTTAAATCGTGCAAGATCTGAGGAGACAAGGGCCTTTCCATACTCTCCTAGGCTGGCACCCCTGCGTGGGATTGCTGGATTGGTGCCACGGCCACTCTACTGCCCCGATGACCCAGGGCAGCTGGGGGTGACCACCTGGCAGAGGCAGAAAAGCTGGGGCTTTTCCCCAGGGTCTCCCCCAGCTTTGCAGCCTCCTTGGCAGGCTGCCCACTTGTGACCCTTCTTCCCTATAAGTCAGCAGGTGATTTTTCTTTTTTCTTTTTTTTTGAGATAGGGTCTTGCTGCATAGCTCAGCTGGCCTAGAACTTGCAATCCTCTCACCTCAGCCTCTTGAGTGCTGAGATCACAAGGTGTGGCCACCACACCAGGCTCCTCCCACCTCGAGAGGAGCTTTCATTAGGTTGAGACAGGGTCTCATGAGACCCGGGCTGGCCTGGAACTCACTATCCTCCTGCCTCAGCCTCCAGTGGGCTGGGATCACAGGCGTGGCCACCCAGGGACAATGAATTTTAAAATCCAGCTAATATACACAGGCTGATAAAAACCACGCAGGAACACTACATACATAAGTGTGGCACGTAACGTAAGGATCCCATTTGTTCAGCCTTTGAAGTTTTCCTAGAAAGTTTACATTTCTGTACTGTGACTCCGGGTCTGCTTTTAACTCAAAAAAACATGAACCAGGACACTCCTGTTAGTCTGTCGCTGATTTCCTCCATGTCTTTTGTATTTTGGAAGTTCTTGGCCTTCTAAGACTTTGAGAAACAACAAGAAAACTAAGATGTAGGAATCAGCATTTGATCATTTAATATCTAGTTGTCTTAGAAAAATTTCAATTTTACAGTAAGAATAGAATAATGAACAATAGAATTCCTTTCACCTCTATTTGCCAGCTGTTCCTAGCTCTATCTCTTTATCTATCTATCTCTATCCATGTACCATCTATGTCCAGCTATCTCCCTATCATGTATGTACCTATGCATCTATGTCATTGTTCTGTCTCTTTATCCACCCACCATCTAACTTCTACATATCCATCTACCTAATCTGTAGCATCTGTATCTCTATTTTCTATTTCTATCTAGCTGTATCTATCTCTGCCTGCAGCTGTACCACTGTGGTGTCTAATCTTGTCAGAACTAGGAAGCTAAGGAGGGCTGGACCTGGTTAGTCCTTGGATGGGAGACCACCTGGGAACATTAGGAGCTGTAGGCTTGGGAGAAGGACCTGGTAACCCACTCCCAAAAAACAATCAGCCATTGAAAACCCTATGAATAGCAGAGAAGCACTGACAATACTGTTTCACCTGTTGTATGCAGGGTCACTATGAGTCGGACACCAACACAAACATCTATGTATCTATATTCTATTTCTACCAAGCACTATCCATCTCTGTCTGTCTACATCCATGGATGGAGTCTGAATCATCCGTCCTCCCCTCCCGGCCATTAAAACAGAGGCTGCAGACACCATGACTCCACCCAAGTGTCCGGCATTTCCTGCGGGCTCCATCACCATCTGCTCCTGCACACGCCAGGGGCTCGGCGTCCATATGATGAAGTAACACTGCATCGTCTCTCCGCAGTTCTGTGTCCTGCGATTTGCCTGATGGGTTGGCTATGCAGTGAGTTGATGGTGGCCGGGCTAACTCTCCTCCCAGCTGCTCTCTAGTCGCGCTAAGGGCCAGACGTGGAGGGAGTGTGGAGTGGCTCCTGGCTCCTCCCAGTGCCAAACTCAGAGACCTCACCTGGGGAGCCGTACTCATGCAGGTCACGCAGGGACTATTGACAACCAGCAAGGGACAGTGCTCGAAGGGAGGGGCCCAGCAGCTGCTCACCTGCACGCTCTCCCTCCCTCCTGCTCAGCTGAGACCTCATGGAGCTGGAGCCCAAGTCACCACTTTTCACCCAGACAACGGTCTCTGTGTGACGCCCTTGTCCTCCTGTGGCCCCTGCTCTGAGTACGAAAGGCCCTTGTAAAACTCCCCCCACTGTTTGCTCCAGGGTTGGTGTAGGCAGGTGGGGTGGGCTCAGCACAGCTCAGAGGGAGGGAAGTGACGTCCTGGACTGTGTCCTAAAGGGCCGAGGCTTCCGCCTTGGGTGTGGGCGCTGCATGGGGAACCCTCGGCGGACAGTGTGGAGGAGGCCACTCGGGCCACAGGCAGAGCCCTGGCTGCCTGAGGAGGGCCATGCCCAGCCAGCCTGCCAGGATGGCCCAGCACTGGCAACTGCAATGCAGGGTCACCCTGGGCCGACTCCCCACCGGGCGCTCCCCGATTCTCAGTGCACAGGAGCCCTGAGTGATGACAGGAAGAGGACTCTGCCCCTTGAGGCCCCCATGTTTTGCGTTCCCTACCCAAAGCCCTCTGACGGCTTCATTCTCCCTTGAATAAAATCCAAACTTCTAGCAGGGCATGGTGGCAACCACCTGTGATCCCAGCACTCAGGATGCTGAGGCAGGAGGGTCCTGAGTTCAAGGCCAGAGGCAGCCTGTGTAACTTAGCAAGCCCCTGACTCAAGATAAAAAATAAAAAACAGGACTGGGTTTGCAGCTCAATGGCAGAGTGCTTACAATGTTTGCACAAGGCCTGGGGTTCAGCTCACCCAGTACTGGAAAAAAAATGCAAGCTTCTTCCTTTGGTCTCAAGGCCCCTTTGGTGGGTCCTTCTGCCTACCTCCTGCCCTTCTCCTCCCACTATCCCAGCTCTGTCCTTGTTGTTCCTGAACACACCAAGCCCTTCCTGCCTCAGGGCCTTTGCACTTGTTGTTGTTATCTTTGCCTGGAATGCTGCAGATCCTCTCAATTCTTGCCCTTCTCCAATTGTCCCTTCCCAGCCTCCTGAACCGGCACATACTTATCACTAAGTTTATTGTTTCCTAGAGAGACTGTAGGCTGCATGAAGGCCTGTGTCACTGTTGCCCCTGGATGCTTAGTCCAGTGCCTGGCACACAGTGGCTGAATGAAAGCATAAGTATTTCCCAAAGCCACCTTCCCCGCTGGCTGTGGCAAGAGGAGGAAGAGGTACCTCCAGGAGGCCAAACTGCTTGCTTGGAACCTCAGAGCAGTGAGGCTCTGGAAGGAGAGGCGGCCTGGGTGGGACCTGAGCCCCAGCTGTGGTGTCCAGGGCTCTGCTGCCTTCTCCAGCCTCCTCACCTGGTTGGCTCTACCATGCAGACAAGAATTTTGGGTATTAAGATTAGTCTCGTCCAGCAGACATACCCTGTGAGCCACATGTCATTTTAAATGTTTAAAATTTAGTTCTTAGTTTTTAAATTTTTTGGACACAGAGTCTCATTATTTAGCCCAAGATGCCTCTGAACTCTTGGTCCTCCTGCCTCAGCCTCCTGAGTGCTGAGATCACAGGTATGGCCACCGCGCCCAGCTCCACCTGGTCTTAAATGTTTTAGCAGCCAGCTTAAACAGAGAAAAAACAAAGAGGTAAAATAAATTGTAACCACATTGTTTATTTAACTTCCTATGTGCAAAAAATGCCTGTAGCTGTAGCCCTGTGGCATCCCGTGGCATCGATCCCATCAGATCTCGGAAGCTAACCAGGGTTGAGCCTGCTTAGTACTTGAATGGGAGACTGCTTGGGAACATCTGGTGCTGTAGGCTTGGGAGACGGATCCGGCAACCCACTCCCAAAAATCAATCTGCCATTGAAAAACCTATGAACAGGCAGAGAAGCACTGACAATAGCATTTCGCCTGTTGTACACAGGGTTGCCATGAGTTGGACACCAACTTCACGGCACCTAACAACAACAAAATGTGTAAAATGGTATTGACCTGTAATTAAGATAAAAGTTACTAAGGAGAAATTTTACGCTCTTTCCTTTTGTACCAACTCTCCAAAAACTGGTATGCTTTGCACTTAACACAATTCTAACCAGCCACACTTGGCTAGTGTACCCCTGTTGTGGGCTTTCACTTCTGAAGCCACCAACTGTCCCTTATCTGTCCCAGGTTTTCATTCAAAAAATATGATTGTGGGCCTATGTGCTATTTTAAACTTTATTTCTGTTTGTGCATTTAACAGGGAAAATAAAAATATTTAATAGGGAGTTAAAAACAAAATTGAGGGTGCCTTCCCATCCAGCTGCCGGCTTATCTGGCTTTCTGGGGACGCTGAACTGGAAAGGCCTGATCCTTAGCTTGGGGGTGGGGGCCAAAGATAATGACTTAATTAACACCTGCACCCGGCACTTTTGATCTTCAAGGGGCCAAGCCCACAAGGCTGAGGCTGTTTCTGGAGTAATTGCCCAGAACCAAGAAAGCCTTGCTCAGAGATAAAGGGAGGCTGGTGTTTCGTCACGACAAATTGTTCTGAGATGGCTCTGGCACGGGGGCAGAGGCCAGGATCCCAGTGCCCAACAGGCCCCCCAGGTTGCTGGGGCCTCTCCTGACGCACCACAGTGGAGACCACCTACGCTGTGGCGCTAGAGGCCTTCCATTTTCCAGGTGAGCAGGGAGCAGGCCAGGGACAAATCACGCCAACAAAGCCAAGGTGGGGGGATGGAAAGCAGGAATGACTTGGACATGTGCACACAGGTGGCACTGGAGCCCCGTGGGTGTGGGCTCCAGTCTGGGGGTACCCATGGGTATAGCTGAGTGACCCTCCTCCTCTAGAGGGAAGTGCGAGTGTCACCAACCACCCCGGTTTTGTGTTTTTGTGGAGATCCCGTGGGAAGGCGGCCTCATGCCTGGGACTTGGCCCACAGCCTCACCGACTTGCCCGTAGACCGGCAAGGGGCCTGAGTTCCTACACCCCAGGGTTGCTGCTAGTGTGCAATGAATTGCCCAGGCAAGGAGCCTGCACCAGCCTGTATCTGTCGCAGCTAATGATAAATGACGTTAACAACAGCAATAATGCAGCACAGCACCCACTGGGGCCGAGGCCCTGAAGAGCACTGGCTCTGCAGGTGAGTGGGCACGGGGTAGGGTGGGTCTCAGGGTGGAATGGAGCTACCTCTGCTAAGAGGCAATTTTTTAATATAGGTGGCCTGTCCCCTCAGGCCCCACCCTGCCCTGAGCAATGCCCAAGGAGGCCCTGGCCACCCGTCCCTAGTGCCAAGAGTCTCGGGTGGGGTTGGGAGGGTGCTAGCAAGGCTACGACCCCTGAGGTCACTCTGGATACTCCGCCCCCTCTCAGCCTGTTTGGACCACCCGACACATTAATTACAGCCCGCCTGAACTTCAGGGCAGCGCCAGAGGCCTGAGACGGGCCGAAGCACCCTTTGGGGGCGACCGGACATCCCCAGCGGCCCCCAGGTGGGCTTTCTCATCTCAGCCCTCCCACCTCCGCCCTGCACCCTCTTCTTCCGCCCGCAGCCCTTTGGCTGGCCTAGGGCGCCCACAGCCTCAGGACGCGCTTCGAGGCTGGGGTCTGATTGTTTGGGGGCCAGTATGAGGGAAGCGGGAAGCGTTTCTCCAGCACTAAGCTGGCCCTCGGCCCCTGGGTCTCCGGGGCCTGGGCGGGGATGCCCCACGGGGCCTGGAGCGCCGCGCCCACGCGCTTGGGCAGTGGCCGCCCACACCTCCTCCGATTCCAAAGTATATTTAGCGTCATTATCAAATGTTTGCAGTGAACCGTGTGAACCGCCTAATAGCGGCTGGAAGTGAAACTCGATTCCCGGCCAGGAGAAAGCATGTGACCATTTCCACCAGGAGGGACGGCCGACGGCGCGGGCGGGACAGGTGCTTCGGTCCCCGCGCACCGGTCCGCAGGCCGGCCCGGCTCCGGAACCCCACCTCCACACGCTACCCGCGTCTCCACGGGCTGAAATGGGGACGACTGGCGTCTGAATGCACTGGAGGCAGAAGAGGCACCACGGAGAGAGAGGGGTCCACGTGGGCTGGTTCTCCTGCAAGCCCGCGGCGGCTTGGCTGCGTCGGTCCTACCGGGCCTCAAATTCCAGTTCTCACAAACCCTGTTCTCACAAACCCGTCCATCTCTCCTGGTGCCTTCCGAGGACCTAGCGCTGGGCCGCCGGGCGGGGGCGGGGTCCCCGGCCCACGGGGGCCCGAGGGCGCGCGTGCCAAGTCCCCCCAGGCGGCTGGCGCGCGGCGGCACAAGGTCTCCCCACCCTCGGGCGGCCGCTGTTGTTGTGGTCGCTATGGCTACGAGCCGCGGTTTTATTTTTAATAGCGGCCAGCGATTAGAGAGATGTCTGCGCTGAGCTCCCCGCAGCTCCCGCCCCCAGGCCCCGCCTCGCCCTGCCCTGCCCACTCCCCAGATTCCCGCCCAGGGCGCCCCCTCCCAAGTCCCCAGACCGCCTCCCACCTTGCCCTGAAATGCTGGGCGCCCCTGTAGCGCCAGGCGGGTAAGGGGCGCTGAGGGGAGCACTAGCCTGGACGTGGTCCCCAGGGACCTGTGGCCTCCATGCGGGGGTGCAGGCAGGGCGGGTGGGGGACCCCCTCTGCAGTGTGCCCACGACCTTCCTCCTGGATCCCTACACTCCCTGTCACATTGGGTCCTCGAACCCCCAAAGTGGTGTCCTCGGGTCACCTCTGCCCGGGAGGAGCCCTGAAGGGCTCAGCAGCACAAGATGCACCCAGCTCTCCGGACAAGGTGAGGGCTCGGCCCTGGGGAGCTGTGTCCTAGCCATGCCTTAGGCCGCCCTTCAGAAGCTGTCCAGCGTTTCCTTCCAAGGCAGCAGAAGGTTCCATTCGGACGGACAAGACCTTCCTTCTAGGAGCGTCTCACGTTTCCAAGTTTTGCCTCCTCCTCCTAGCCCCTGGCCACCCACAGGGGTCGGGGGCTGCGTGTGGAGGCCTGTAGCCCACAGACGCAAGCCACAGGGGGCGGCAGGAGAGGCTTCGACTCCCCCAGGTTATTGGGGGAAGGTGAGCGCCCCTGAAGCGTCCTCCCAACCTGGCCTTTGAAATGCGGGAGCCTGCCCGCTGGAGATGAAAGACCAGCCAGGTTGCGCCTTTGTCTGGGGGGGGGGGGCGGAGGAGGGAGGGTACAGTCACAGGATGGGGAGAGAGGCTGGCGAGGGCGGAATTCTCCTAGCAGACCACCCACCCACCCACGGGGCGCCTCCTAGTCGTCAGGGGGCCTAGGCCTTCTAGCTTTGGGGTCTGTAGGGCCCGGCGCCCTCTGGTACCAGGGCAGCACACAGCCTCCAGGAAGGGGCACCGACAGGCATCCGGCCTACCGCCGGGGTCCAACCCCACCTGTCTAGCCGCGCCCCGGGACACACCCACCAGTCGGAGGTGCGAAAGCCGTCTAGCCCGGCTCAGACCTCGGTCTGCGCGCGTCGCTCCCCCGCAACGCGCTCTGTGCTGCGCGGTGGCCGGAGGTGGCGCTCTGTGCGCCTGCAGATCCGGACGCAGAGCCCGGGGGTTCCTCACCAGCAGCTCCTTTCTCGCTTTTCCTTCCACCCCCTCAGTTCCCGGCTCAGGGTGCGGCCCGGCCTTCCGCCAGAGAAGGGACCTAGGGGGCGCGGGGTGTCGAGGTGGGGATGAGGTAGGCTGCTGCCCCTTCCCGTACCTGGGCTTGTCCACCTCGAGATGTGGGTGGAGGCTGCTCATTCAGGTGCCCCAGGCTCCGGCTCCCGGGCGGGGGCGCGTGGCAGGCGCCAGGTGAGTGCCCTAGACGCGCCCCTAAACCCGCCCCCCTCTCCCCAGAGACTCACTCCCCCTCCTTTTACGGACAGGGGCAGGCAAGAGCTTCGGATCCCCACGGTGGGAAGTGGCCCGCGCACCGGGCGGGGGCCGGGCCGGCTCTCGAGCCCTTTTTGGCGCAGCAGCTCTGGGCGCTGCCCTCTGCCGCCGCTGGGGCCCGAGAGAGGCGATCCGGCGACGGCGGAGCCTCTGCGGCGGCCTCCTTCCCTCCCCGCCCGGTGCCGCAGGATTGCAGCTGGCACTGGAGGGTGGGCAAGCTCGAGGGAGGGAGCGCGGGGAGCCCCGGCGCCTGTGCGGGGAGCCGGGCGCGGGGCTTTGATGGATTCCGCCGCCTGCGGGAGCGCGTGTGTGCTCACTGCAGCGGCGGCGGCGGCGGCGGCGGCCGGGCCCTATCCGGCCCGCGCGACCACCGCGCGCTTCCGAGGTGCGGGTCCGGGGCCCGGAATCCGGGGGAGGCGGGGGGCGGGGGCGGGGGAGGGGCGCGGCGGCGGCGCTATAACCCCCTCCCTGCCGCCCGCCGGCTCCACACGCGCGCCCTGCGGAGCCCGCACAACTCCGGCGAGCCGGGCCTGCCTGCGCCACCTCCTCCTCTCTCCGCGGCTACTGCAGCGGCGGCGGCGCCGGCTCGGCCCTGCGCCCGCCCTTAGGCCCGCGCGGGCGGCGCAGAGAGGCCCCGGGCGGGCGGCGGCTGCCAGGCGGCGCGGCCGCGGGCGCTGCCCGGCCCCGGCCGGCGGAGGGCGGAGCGCGGCGCCGTAGCCGAGGGCGCGCCGCGGAGGGGCGCACGCAGGCCGCCGGGCCGCGCGGGGCTGGGCCGCACAGTGCCCGGCCGGGCAGCAGCGGCCAGGGGAGGCCAGAGGCGAGCGCGGGACGGCGGCGGGCGCGCGGGGCTGCCCGCAGCCCGCAGGGAAGCGCGAGCCGGCGGCCGGGGCTCGGCCGGGCGTCCAGACAGGTGATCGGTGGTGCAGCAGCGGCTCCAGCCTCGCTCCGGGGTCCCTCCCGGTGCTGGTGTCCGCAAATATGCGGAATTACCGGCCGGGTTGCTCCTAAAGCCAGAGCCGGGGCGCGAGCGCGGCGGCGGCCAGCACGGGGAACGCACCAAGGAAGAAGCCCAGCCCCCGCCCTCCGCCCCTTCCGTCCCCACCCCCTACCCGGCGGCCCAGGAGGCTCCCGGCGCGGCGGGCGCGCACTCCCTGTTCCTCCTCCTCCTGGCTGGCGCTGCACTCTCTGCTCGCGCCGGGCGCGCTCTGCCGGCTCCCTGCTCCGCGCCACCCTCCTCCGGGCCGCGCTCCCTGAGGGATGGTACTGAATTTCGCCGCCACAGGAGCCCGGCTGGAGCGCCCGCCCCGCGGCCTCGCCTCCCCGCCGAGCCGCCAGCGCCTCGGGACGCGATGAGGACTTGGGCTTGCTTGCTGCTCCTCGGCTGCGGATACCTCGCCCATGCTCTGGCCGAGGTGGGTGCCACCCCCGCGCCCCATCCCCTCTTGGGCTACCCCGGCGCACGCCCGCCTCGGCCACCCGCGGGCCGGGACGTTCCAGGCTCCGCAGAGAACATTTAAATTTTGCTAAGGTGATCGATTTTTAAATTTTCCCAACTGGGTTCTATTTTCTGCCATGCCCAAGAGTGTCTGGTGAGTTTCCAGCGGGTTGCGTCGCTCTACCTTGGAGGGACAGGGGAGCGGCGAGGTGGAACGGGTGGGGAGAAACTTCGGGGGGCTTGGGCGCCTCTCTGGGTGGGGTACCTGGGGCGCAGCGGGCAATGCAGTAACGGGGTGCGGGCATCGGAGAAGGGGGTGTGTGAGAGCCGGCGGAGCTCTGGGAAGGGGTCAGGGCGGCTGGTAAACAGGTAGAGGCGACTGCGGCGGCAGACCCGGCCTGGGCAGGGTGGGCAGCGTGGGCAGCGTCCAGCCGCAGCCCCAGGTTCCCAACCCCAAGCCCAGGCGGGCTAAGGGCCCGAGTAGTCCCGCCCGCCCGGGGCCTGCTTACAGGTGGCTGAGCCAGGGAGCTGGGGCCGGGCCAGGCGCCCGCGCCCTCCCACTGCTTGCGTCCCCACCCCCCCACCCCGGCAGCTTTGCTGTGATGAATGACTTTCCACAGCCCTTGGCGTGGGAACTTGGTGCTTGAGCCCCTTGGCGACCCCAGACTACCTTTAAAAACCAGGAGGGCGCGTGGGGGAGGCCGAGAGGCGGGGGTGGTGAGGCCAGGACTGGAGAGGCGCGAGGTGGATGTTTAACCCTCGCTGTCCCTGCAGCCTCTCCCAGCCTCCGGCTGGATTTGGGCGTCCTCGGCGGCGCTAGGGCCGCAGCTGGGCCGGAGCCGGGTGGGGCGGGCGCGCGCGCGCTCGCGTGGCGACGAGGGGAGACCCTCTCCTCCGCGGGCGCGGCCCCGGGTTCCGGGCGTGAAATTGAAGCAGCCGGCTGGGTCAAAGTGTTGGGGCTGCCGCGACTTTCGTCGTCGACCCGTGACGCATTTCGACCCGCTCTTTCTCGATGTCGATTTCACTATTAAACCCGAAACTCTCGGCCCCTGCAGCCCCCAGGCCTCCTGTAACTGACACCTGGGGCGGCCGGAGTGAGCGGGGGAGGGGTCTGTCGGACCTGTGAAGGCTGCGGCGGGTCTGCTTTTGCAAAGGCCAGGCGGGGATGGGGACCGAGGACTTGAGGTCCCACCCGGCCTCGCCCCGGCCTCGGGCCCAGGGCCCGCTGGGGGGTGCGCGGCGGGCGCGGGTCCTCGGCCGGGCAGGGGGCCCCGGGCGGTTGCTGACCGTGTGGTCTGCTTGCAGGAAGCCGAGATCCCCCGCGAGCTGATCGAGCGGCTGGCTCGCAGTCAGATCCACAGCATCCGGGACCTCCAGCGACTCCTGGAGATAGACTCCGTAGGTAAATCGCGCCCCTGCCCTTGGCGCGGGGAGGGCGCGGGCGGCGGGCGGGGAGTCTGTGCCGCGGGCCGGGTGCCGCGCAGGAGCTCACCGAAAGGTCAGAATCCACTCCCCGGCCATAAACGCCCAGGCGCATGAGTCAGGCGTTTCTCTTCCAGTCGCCACTTTCTCTCCCAGCGGCCGCCCAGGGCTGCTCACTTGCCCCGGGATTTTTTGCATTTAAGGAAAACGCGGCGTGTGTCACAGAAAGTTCAGCTCACAGGGCGCCGGGCGCCCCCGCCAGGTGTGCAGGCCCCGCGCCGCGCGGCCGGAGCAGCCGCCTGAGAGGTTTAGGAGCCCGCGTGTGGGCGGTGCGGCACTGGCCCGCGCACCCGGGGTCGTCTGCCTGGCCAGGCCCCCAGGGCCTGCGAGGAACCTACAGCTCAGGGCCCCTTTGTAAGCCCCTGCGCTCTCCTGCAGTACTGGGCTGGGCCTCTGCCGTTCCGGGAGGCGGGTGTGTTTCTCTTTTCAAGACCCAGTGAAAAGGCGCGCCTTGGACACACGTGCTTGGGGCTATTTTGGAGGTTCACCCCTCTGCCTTGGAGCGGAGCCACTTGAGAAAACAGCTTATTTGTAAACGCAGAGTTCTAAAGCTCTGGTTGCAGAGTTGGCCTAGACCCATGTGGGCAAGGGCTTAAAAGGGTCTTTGGGGTGGGGGCAGTGGTGTTGGGGAGGCCGCGGCTCTCTGAGGGCTGGAGAGAGCCCTGCTGTGAAGGAGGAGGTCTCTTCCACGTCTCGTGGAGCGCCCTTTTTAAAATTAACACTTGACTTGGAACTTCACCCTGGGAGCTAACTCAGGAGGCAGAAAACGTACTGACTGGCTTTAAAAGGCCTGAGATGAACTTGTCAAAAGCAGTAACCACAGGCAGCAGAAGTGAAAGATTTTAAGTGAAAGGAAGATTTTTCTCTCCCTGCAAACTACTCAGAAAAGGGGGGCGGTGGAGGAATTAAGTAAAATCACATGGCCTAGTCATTTGGAAATTTGTACCTAATTATGGTGGTGGAAAGGCCTGAACTGTTTTCATTCCATGCCAAAACCATTTTCTAACAAGGCCGCTGGTTTCTGTAGTTTTCTGACCCAGGAAATCCTCTGGCTGATCCTTATCGGGAGTAGGGTAGGATTTCACTTGGAGATCAGAGTTGGCCAGCGGGATTTTGATCTGGTCCCTTTATGTGCCATCCTAGGGCAGAGGACTTGGCTTGGGTAGCTGCGGAAGCATTGGCCTGCGTTTGGCTGGTCCCCAGTTGCTTTGGGGACGTGGGTGACGCTTCCCAGAGAGGGTCCCAGGGCTTTGCCTTGCTGCCGGGCCAGAGCCAGGCCACGGAGACTGGGCCTCCTGCTGGCCAGGTGTCAGATGCCTGGGGGAAATGGGCCATTCACTTTCTGCTGGGCTCATTCTTATGCTGTCTCTGGAGCCACACCTCCCCCACCCCCACCCGCTAAGGCATTTGTTGCAGTTTCTGTGGCGCATCCTGGCCTGGGGGCTTCAGGGCTGGGGCTACCTGGGCAGGGTCGGAAAGGGAAAAGCAAAGATCCTCCCTGTCTAGGCCGGGCAGGTTTCAATTTGCCCCTGTAAGAGTGTCCCCAAGCCTCTTCCTCCTGCTGGGGACATGCACAGATGCATCCCCATCTTCCCTCCCTCCACCTGTCAGGACTTAGGGGCAGAATGGGGAACTTTGTGAGAATCGAGTTGCCCTCTTCTGGCTCTTGGCCCTGACCTGGGGTGGGCACCCTTGGTGACAACCCAAAGCAGCTTTGTTCCTTTGGGGTGTCTTTTTGCCCCGCCTCTTGTTCCCACCTGAAGTTAAGAGTCAGTTGAGTGTCCCCTGCTGCTGGGGAAGGTGGTGCACAGCTGTGGTGGTCAGCTCTGAGTGCCAGCTGCCTTCCCAGTGCTGGCCTCCCCATTAGGTCTGGTCAGGTCTGGCTGGCCTGCTGGAGGCAACCTGGTCTGGCAGGAGCTGGTGACCATGGAGGGGACAGATGAAGGGGCTGGGAGAGTGGGGGCAGTGTGACCCCTGCTGGGGTTTCCCCAGGGGCTGTTGGTGTCTCTGCAGCCCCAGGCTAAGGCTGCAAGGTGCAGGAGAGAGGCTTTGGGGTATCCCAGCCCCCCAGCTCCTCTTCACCTTGAGTGGGTGGAGATTAGAGATTGCCATATGGCTCATCCAATAGGCTGGAGGCACCCCCACGTTACAGGTGGGGAACCCAGAAGGCGTTTCCTTTGGACCTTGTAGCTTTTGGGCTCTGTGGTGGGATTTCTGTGTGGTTCTGAGGGTGTCGCTGAGTCTGGAGCATCCATGGCGTGTAGAAGAGGGAAGAGAAAGAGGGAGCTAGGGAGACTCATGTGTGTGGCTTTGGGGTTCAGAGACCTGCGTGTGGTCTAGCAGTGACTAGTATCCAGGGAGTTGGGGTCCGATGGTGTGGTGTGGAGTGGGAACTTTGTTCTCCAGAGCGGGCTGGTCACTGAGTAACTGATCTGTGGGCTCCCATCCCCGCCATGATGCTCGGGCCAGAGCAGGGTTGGAGGACTCATTACCTACAGACAGAAGGGAAGCCCGCTTTATTGAGGTCCTGAGAGGGTGTCGGGAGTGACTGACCAGGTCGTGCAGGGTCATGGCTTCTCTGCCTGTGTAAATCAGAGTGACCACTTCCCCACATGTCCTCGTCTGATTCCGTTTCCCAGGGCCTTAGTTTCCCTGGCTGGGAAAGGCTGACGGTGCCTACTGTGTGCACAGAGGTTGGGCCTCTAGTAGAGCGTTCCTGCAAGAGTGACTGCGGAGGACGGCCGCTGAGCTGATGCCTCTGCTCGCTTTCCGCTGGACGCTCAGACTGGCTGGGGTGCTCATTGGTTTGTTGGTGGCGTGGTGGTCACCACAACGTGACTCATAATGTCACTTTTTCATGAAAAAATGCTCCTTGTAACAGTTGGTTGATGGGAAATTCTTACTGCATGAGTAGTTCTGTTCTGATCTTATTTTGGGTCTCAAAAAAAGATCAGTGGTATTAGAACACGGAGTCATTTTGAGTAAAAAGTTGGGCTCTGCTCAGGCTTTATCTTTGCCGTTCACACCTTATGTGAGATTTTTAGTTTTCTCTTTTTCTTTTTTGAGGTACTTGGATGCTGAACCCAGGGCCTTGCACATGCTTTTGAAGTGCTTTACCATTGGGCTGCACCCCAGCCCCCTTTTTATTTTTTATCTTGAAACAGGGTCTCGCTGAGTTACACAGGCTGCCTCTGGCCTTGAACTTGCGATCCTCCTGCCTCCGCCTCCTGAGCTGCTGGGATTAGAGATGTGCGCAGCTGCGCCTGGCTTTGGTTTTCACTTTGCATATGTGGGTTCCAGGGCTCTCTGGTGGAGCAGGCCACGGTGTCTCCTGTGGATTGTGGATAGCCTCAGACCCAGGTGGACGGAAAGAGGCCTTGGGCTATTGCCCTTGTACTGCAGGGGGTCCTTCCTCAGTCTGGGCCAGTGAAAGGGACATCACTCAAGGTCCTAGAGCCGGAAAAGAGGCGCAGGACGGGGACCTGGCATGTCTCAGGGACTGCTTGCCCTGGGGGTGGGCAGCAGGGAGGGAGGTGGGAGGGGCCCAGGCAGGGAGGCTGAGTGGGACTCACTTGGTCCAAGTATGGGTCGTGCCTGGCGCTGGTCTGTGCACATGGCGGGTGGCAGTCTGTATGTCCTCCCCTGTCCCCAGGACTTAGAGACCTGGGCCTGGGGCCTGGGCTTTCGTCTGTGGCCAGAGGGCCTCTCCCCGCCCAGCCCCGGAGCCCTGGCTGTACGAACGTGCCTGCAGGCGCTGGGCCTTTTCTGCCACCCTTTTGTGGGCGGCTGCCTGCCTGCTCTGCCAGGCTCTGGGCCTCCGGCCTCAGGCCTGCGCCCGCTCCTTGCTTTATGCTCCACGAGCGGCCGCGCTGCCCGTCTTGGCTTTTTCTCATGGCCTCTCGCCCTTGGAGCAGGCTTATTTCAGGAGCGAGTGGGGCTGGCTCTGCGCCCAGCCTGGCGTTGCTTCCGATGCCCCTCAGAGGTTAGGCCGCTTCATCAAGGACTGGTTTATGAGGGGGAGGAGCCACACCCGCCTGCAGGAAACTGGGAGGCCCCGGGAGATGGGCACAGCTGGGCAACCTTTGGTTCTGGGGTGGATGGACAGGCTTTGGGCCTTCCTGACTGGGTACAACCATCAGCTGGCCCTCCTTGGAGAAGGTGCCCTCGTGGGGACCCCCAAGCCCCTTCCCTGAAGAGCCTCAGGCTTGCCTCGGGCCAGGTGGGGGCTGCCTCGTTTTGGAGACCAGCCTCATTGGGACATTTTTGGCTTGGCTGCACATCTGGGAACATGGGGTTCTTGAGGTGGGGCTGGGCCCACTGCTCTCCTGCAGGTGTGGGCATAGTGGCCACGTTCCCTCTCCGCCTGTAGGGACCGAGGATGCCTTGGAGACCAGCTTGAGAGCCCATGGGGCCCATGCCACCAAGCATGCGCCTGAGAAGCGGCCTGTGCCCGTTCGGAGGAGAAGAAGCATCGGTGAGTGAGGAGGCGGGCAGCCCGCGGGGCAGGTAGGCCGGGGAGCAGGGGCTCCGCTCAGGCCCAGCTCCGGCTCCCTGGACTCTGTGGCCTGAGGCGCAATCAGCCACTCGTCCCTCCTCCACCAAACAAAGGCTGGCCCGGCCTCCTACCCTCTCCAGAGGAGGCCGCCCTCCTCCTCCTCCTCCTTCACGGCGTGTCTCCTGCCCGGGCCAAGAGTTTCCAGGAGAGAAACATCATAAATTCCTTAAGTGCCCGGTCTTGTCGGGGCCTGTCTGCGAGGACGCCTTGCTGGAAAAAGTGGCCCAGTTTAATTTCTAGTTCCTAGTGTGAGCACCAGCGTACTCCGCAGCTCAAGCTGCAGAGCTGGGTGTGCTGAGGCTAGCTGGCACCCCTCTCCATCACTCCTCCCCACCATGACTGGCTGTGGGACTCCACCTGGGTCTGGTTGCACTGGGGGCTGTGTTGGCTCTCCCTGGACCTTGTCTGTGGTTTCTCACTCTGGGGTAAGTTTGGGGGTGTGATCCACTGAGTCCCAGCCCATCTGAGGGAGCTGCCTGCTACTGTCTTCCTGCTCATTGCTGTGTGACCCTGGGCAGGTGCAACCCCCTCTCTGAGCTTTAGTTGCCATTAAGAAGACAGATTTTATGTGTTTGCTCTCGGGTGTGGTATGTGGTAAATGACTCCTAGTTGTTATAAACAGGGTATGTTGCAGGAGTGAGCATAGGTTTCACACCCTTCAGGCCAGGCCTCCGCCCTCTGGCCACACCGCCCCTGCCTGAGGTCCCAGGTCCACACTGAAGTGGGAGCTGTCTGTGAACCAGGTGATGGGCTGGATTGAGGCCTCCTGTGGCCCCACCCTCTGGCCCACCTGGCGAGCTTTCCTAGCTCCCTGCCTCCTGGAGGCCGTGGTCTAGGACCGTGGTCAGGAGGCGTGTGGTGGCCCAGAGCTATATGCCGTGGCCCAGAGCTACATGCCGTGGCCCCGGGCTGGGGCTTCTCTTTGGTCTCAGGACCCAAAGGCCCCTGGGGACTGCACATGGCCCAGGCCTCGCACCTGCTCCCACTGGCTGGTCTCAGGCCCCAGAGGTTTCACTCCTGAGGATAGGCAGAAAGCTGGTGTGGGGGGCTGACACCCGACCTGGCCCCTGTTAGAGCCTCCACTCCTCCTTTCCTGGCACCCCCCCTAGCCAGCGCTGCTCACCCCGGGGCGGGGGCTGCATGTGGGTGATGCGTTATGCATTGGCTGGCTGGTGGGGCTAGAGTGCCTCCCCCTGCACACCCTCACCCCCAGCTCCCCCAGCTCCAGGTTTGGAGTGCACATGGACCCCCAGTGTTGCTGGGGCAGCAGGGGACGGTCTGTTGGTGGCCCCCAGAGCCCGCCTTGCTCCTCAGCCTCTGACCAGGCTCTCTGGGCATGTGTCTGGGCTGCAGGGCCTCCCATTGGCCGCTCTTGGGGCTGGACGTCACTGGGCACCCACCACATAGGGACTGGCTGGGCCGGGATCATCTGGGGAGGACGGTGAGCGCCCCAGAGCTCTGGGGATTTCTCACCTGCCAGCCACGCCCAGGGAGCCGATGCCCTATGCCAAGGCCAGCAGAGCAGAACAGAGCTGCCTCCTCCTCAGGAGGCCCACGCAGCCTTGGTGGCCTTGTGAACAAGTCTCGCTTGGGGCAGCGGGGCTTTGGGCTGAGCCTGCTCCTGCCCTCCTGCCCTCAAGCTCCCCACAACCCAGGTCTCCCAGGCTGGTCAAACTCCTCCCCCAGGGGCCACCGAGCCTCCCTCTGCCCTTGGGGTTAGCCGGCTCTCTGAGCCAGCAGGTCTGTGCTGCGCCCAATCCCCGGTGCCTGCTGGTGAGGAGACTGTCCTGTGGCTGGACACGGGGCCATGGGGACGGGTCCCACCTGGGCTGAGCCTTGGTGGCCTGGGTGGGATGGGGGTTAGAGGGCACCAGCCAGTGCTGGCGAGGACAGGCCCAGGGTCTCTGCACTCACTGTTCTCTTGTTTCCGCAGAGGAAGCCATTCCCGCGGTCTGCAAGACCAGGACGGTCATTTACGAGATACCTCGGAGCCAGGTGGACCCCACGTCTGCCAACTTCCTGATCTGGCCCCCGTGCGTGGAGGTGAAGCGCTGTACCGGCTGCTGCAACACCAGCAGCGTCAAGTGCCAGCCGTCCCGGGTCCACCACCGCAGCGTCAAGGTGAGGGCCCCACCACCCGCCATCGGCCGCTGGCCCCTCCGGGTGGCTGGAGGGATGGAGAGCAGCCGTCGGGAGGCCAAGGTGGGGTCAGAGCCGGGCCAGTGGTCTCGTTGGCTGCTGCTGCCAGCTGCTGTCATGAGGGGCCCAGGGCCAGCTCGCCACGGGTGGGGGCCTGGCCACAGTGACCGTCAGGGTCAGCAGCGGGAGGGGAGCATGGTCACTGTTGCTGGGCGTCACTGTTGCTGCTTCAGGTCCCTCTGGGCACTGAGCCGGGGACTGTGGCCTGTGGCCCCGTCGATGGCTGTTGGTCCAGGCCTGGCGCCTCGCCCTGCGCCCTCTGCACAGTGGGCCTGAGATGCATCTGATGCTCCTGGGATCTGGGGCCGCTGTTCCCCCTCAGCGGGCGGAGGACTTCCTGTGGCCGAGGACTCAGTCCCTTTTTGGGCCTTGGCCTCACATTCAGGACAAGGTTCAGGGGTGTCTCCAGGCTTCTGTGGGGTGTGGCTGGCTGCTGTGGGGGCTCTGCAGGCTGGAAACGCCCTGGTGCAATTCATGTGACCATTGACATACGAGTGGGTCTGAGCAGTGGGGTGTGGGCAGCTTGGCATTTAGGCCAGGTGCTGAGGGGCTGGGGTGCCTGCCTCTCTCTCAGCCAGGCCTCTAATGCGTGGACCACTTTTCCTGGGCGATGGGTCCCTGGAATCAGGTTTGAGGATTTTAGTTGTGGGTGTGACGTTGGTACCCATTCCTTAACACTAGAAAAAACATTTCAAGCTGGGAGCAGTGGCGCATGCCTGTAATCCTAGTGACTTGGGAGGCTGAGGCAGGAGAATCATGGGTTCGAGGCCAGAGGCAGCCTGCATAATTTAGGGAGACCCTGTTGCAGATGAAAAATAAAAAAGGGGATGGAGGTTCAGCCTCCAGAGGTGGTAAAGCTCTTGCAAAAGTATGCAAAATGCCCTGGGTTCAGCCCCCTGTTGTTGTTGCTGTTGTTAGGTGCCATCAAGTCATGTCCAACTTATAGCAACCCTTATGCAGGGTTTTCAGTGGCTAATTGTTTTGGGATTGCCACATTCTTCTCCCACTTTTTGCAGTGCTGGGAATTGAACCCAGACCTCAGAGACTGCAGAGCGGCGCTCTACCAACTGAGCTAAATCCCAGCCCCTCAGCCCCCTAGTACCGCAAAAAAACCCAAACATAAAAAAATACCAAAGCATCTCAAGCTCTTCTGCCGTGCCGAGACTGTGGGCCCTGGAGGGAAAGGCTGGGGAGCACATTCTTGCTAGGGACGCATCCTCAGAGGGCTGTTTATTTGTCCCACTACTGGGCACCTTAGACCTGAAGCTGGGGCTTATCTTGACCTCTGGGACTTGGTCCCTGCAGAGCTCTGGGGATTGACTGAGCAAATTCCAGGGCTGACTGCCTGTATCTCCAAGGCTGACACTCCCCTTAAAAAGCCCTGGGCTTGCCCTGGCCCCCGGAGGCTGGTGTGGGGACACTGTGGCCAGGTGGGGGCCAACTCAGGCTCCAGGCTCAAGCGGCAATGCCCCCTCTGCGCCCCTCCCTGCGGGGGTCACATCATCTGTCCCCCACTGCTGCCAGCCCATGTGACCCAGGCCAGCCTTGCCCTTCCTTGAGTCTTGGGGTTCTTGCTGGTGGTATGTCGGGGAGTCCATTCCCCCAAGAGTCCCTGATGCCGTCTGGGTCTCTTGGGTACTGGCAATAAGTTCCAGAGCGATGGTCCTCGGTGCCTGAGATGGGGGTCTGGGGGGCAGTTGCTAGTGTGAGGAGCTCTGAGGTCCTAGGCCCTGGGCTCCCACCATTTCTTCCTCTGGCTGAGGATGGGGAGTGTTCATTCCCTGCTGGGCAGTGATGCCCCTTGTCTGGGACCCCAAGTGAGCCTGGGGGTTCTGGAGGCCTGGGTGCCCTCCAAGGTGCCTGCCTGGACGGATGCCCCTTTTCAACTGTGCTGGGCGACACTTCTGCCCCACAGGCCTGGCCTGCCAAGTGGGGACTGGTCAGCCGAGAGGGACTGGGAGGGGACATCCGGCCCTGGACCCTGGGGCTCTCGCAGAAGGACAGGAGGTCAGCGGAACAAGAGGCCTCTTGTGGGGCTGAGCAGAAGCTGCTCCCACTCTGCCTGGGGTGGAGGCTGTGTTGACCTGGAGGGAAAGAGAAGGGCCTGGAGGCCCACACTCCACGGGAGCCCAGTGCCCACACGGGTGGACGCAGGGTCAGCGGGTGGCTGGCGGGGGCGGGTGGGGCAGGGGGGCCATCCACCCAGCTGGGAGTGGGGTCAGTCCTGGCTCCAATTTCTGTGGCCTTTTGATGAAGCTTCATTGGCCTCCCATCATGGCAGATGGCGGCCAGGCCGGAAGTGGCCACCTGGTGTGGTCCAGCCTGGTGGCTTGTCCTGTATGGGTCAGCGGGTGCCTGCCCAGTGTCCCTCAGGGCTCTGGGCATCTGGTGGACATGCTGGGGTCAGTGGCCAGCACCCCTCATTGTGACTGAGGGCAGCCATTGCACCCACATTCCCAGGTCAGCACCAGGTCCCTGTGCAGAGCTCTCTGAGACACCTGCAGAGGCCTTATCTGGACCCAGTACCTTGTGCCCAACCTGCTGGGATCATGAGGTCACTGATGGCCATCAACTCTGGGGGAGACATGGCCAGGGGTCCTGGCCTAGCCAGCATTCTCTATTTTGCTGGTCTGCACACCCAACTCCATCCTCTAGATCCCTGTAGGTGCTGGGAGGGGTGTGGCCAGCACCCAGCTCCATCCTCCAGACCCCTGTGGGTGCTGGGAGGGGTGTGGCCGGCACCCAGCTCCATCCTCCAGATCCCTGCGGGTGCTGGGAGGGGTGTGGCTGGCACCCAGCTCCATCCTCCAGACCCCTGTGGGTGCTGGGAGGGTGTGACTATCAGCATCTGTGGGGCTGCCCAGGTGTTCAGCCTGAATGGCCAGAGGCCCGCTGGCCCCCCGCTGGGCAGCTCCAGTTATGGGGTCAGTGTCTGGCTGGCCCTGCTCCACAGCAGCTTGGGCTGGAGGCTGTGGCACTGCGGTGCCAGACCTCTGGCTTCCAGGAGGTGCCCAGGGTGAAGGCAGGAGCCGGGTTGGGGACAGAGTCCCCCGCAAGGCTGCACTGGTCACTATTGGGGCTGGCCAGGGCGTCTTAGGGAGGAGGTGGCCGAGGCAGCCTGTCTTGGGGAGGGGTCTGACGTCTCTCTCCCGTGAGGTGTGCGGGGTACCGAGGAGGCTGGTGGTGTGTAGGGGCTACAGATGTCCTGAGCCTGCTGGGGGCCCGCCAAGCTTCAACCCTGGAGACTGGGGTTGCTTCACTCCTGATTATGTGAAGGGCCCCCACATGCTGCTCTGGCTTGGGGTGTGGCGTTGGGCTCCCTTGGGAGTGGATGCAGCCTGAGTGCTGGGGAGCTGGGCTTCTGTGTCCACTGCCAAGGAGGGATCTTGCCTGGGGAAGGTGTGCAGCGTGAGCTGCAGCTCAGGGCCTCTGGGGCCTCGGCTCCCTCCACATCCAGCCTGTCGGCCTTCTGCAGGGAGCAGAGCCCAGGGAGCATGTCCGCCTGTTTGTGCTGGATTTCCTTGTCTGTAAGACTAGCTTGGTTGGGTCCTCAGCAGGCCGTAGGAGTTACGGTGTTTGGTGTAGTCTGGTGGCCTTTATCCCGATGACACTGTCTCCAGGCTCTGGAGGGGTCAGGACGAGCTTGCTAGGGGACTCGGCATGGCTGGCAATGTCCCGGCTGAGCTCTGGGGAGGGTGTCGGTGGATGGCTCATGCCAGCAGAGGGGGTGGGGCACCCGGGGTGAGGAGGCACAGCTCCACAAAGCAGAGGTGGGAGGAGTGCGGGGGGGTAAGGGTGCGGGAGGGGCGTGAGGACCTGCACTTGGGTCTGCGAGGGGCCTGGGGCACGAGTCAGGTGCCTGGGATGGCATTGTCTCCGTTTTCAGACTGCGTTCATGGAGGCAGATTTTGAGAATTTAATATTTATAACTTGTTCCTGGGGGAAAAATGTAGCCATTTCCTGGCCAGACAGAGGTGGTAGAGCCGCTGGAATCCGCGCGTTCCCGGGCACAGGTGCAATCATAAACCACTGTTTATTTTTCCCTGATAAACACAGGCTTGTCTGGGGAGAAAGTGGGTTCCCCGGTCCGAGCAGTCCTATCGGGTGGTGTGGCTGGTGTCCTGGGAGCCATAGTGCCCGCCCAGCTCAGGGAACAAGGCTGCTCTTCAGCCTAGGGGTTGGGGGCTGGCCTGCTGGGCTCCAGCCCTCGTTTCTGCCCCACTGCAAGGCAGGGCTGCTGTTGACCTAAGGGGCTGGGCAACCCCAGGGCCATGGCCAAGGCCCAGCCCAGCCCCTGCACGGGCCAGGCCCTAGGGCCTTGTCCAGCCACCTGCCTGGTCCCTGGACCCCACTCAGCTGGGTCTGGCAGGCCGAGAGTCCACCTGCCTGGGTCTGTGGCCATGGCCTCAGGGAGGGCAGGAGACGGCTGGCCTGGGTCTGTAGCTGGGCTGCTCAGTTTCTGGCTCACGGAGGGCTGGGGTGTGGCCAGTGTCCAGGCACCTTGTGCCTTGTGGGGCTTGCTGGGTCCCCCTCGTAAGGGGCCTCCACCACAAGCTCTTAAAAGAAGAGCCACTGGGCCCCCTCCCCTGGGACCCTTCTCTGCCTGTCAGGGGCAGAGCCACTGTGCTCAGTTGGGGGTCACTGCTGGAGTCCCTGGGGACTTCAAACCCTAAACCCACTCTGGTTCAAACTTTCTTTTTTTTTTTGCACAGTACTACGGGGTTGACCCCAGGGCCTCACACATGCTTTGCAAGTGCTCTACTGCTGGGCTGCACCCCCAGCCCATTTTTTATTTTTTATCTGGAGACAGGGCCTTGCTAAGTTACGCAGGCTGCCTCTGGCCTTGAAGTCGTGATTCTCCTGCCTCTGCCTGTTGAGTCGCTGGGATGACAGGCATGTGCCTGGCTCCGGATCAAACATTCTTAAATGTTTTCCTGAACCTGAACCCGACAAAAATTTGGGTTTGGGTTCTGCTTTTAATGTTTTTTTGTTTGTTTGTTTGTTTGTTGTTTTGGCATCATTAGCTAATAAAAGTAGTCAAAATTTTGTTCAGTTATTTTTCAATCTACACATAAAATTAAAATTTAAAACTTGAACCAGAATGCTCTGCATTTTAATAATACTAGACCTGCACCCAAATCTGAGCCCAGTTTTTCTCGAGTTTGAAGCCCTGCCTGGGACCTCCGGGTGGCCTTTCTCGAGCAGAGGTAGGAAGGGTCCTGTGTCAATACCGACATCTTTCTCGGCCAGCTCCTGTGGTTCTGCCACAGCTCTGCCAGCTCTGCCCAGGTTCTGGGTGCTTCCGGGAGGCTGACCTCGCTTGTTCCTCACCAGCTACCTGGTGGGTGTGACCGACGTCCCCATTTCAGTGGGGACCGAAGTGTCTGATGGCAGATATCACAGACTGCTGGGAAGCGGAGGCTGTGGCTGTGGCTGGCCCAGGGCCCCCTGACCTCAGCACCCCGGTGCTCAGCCCATCCAGGAAGCAGCTCGCCAGGCCTGGCCTGCGCCTCCCGTTGGCTCTCCCGCCTCCTGACGAACCTCCTGGGCTGACCCCTGGCCCTGGGGCCCACGCCCTGCACTCTGAGCTCATACTTGGCCAGCGGTGTTCACACCTGAGAACCCACACCACTTCACACGCCCGCCGGGCGCCCGCACCCTTTGCACTGCTGGTTAACCATTAATGTGGCTGAGGTGGTGCTCAGTGGGGTCTGGCCAGGCCTGGTCCCCGGTGCCTGGGGGCGGCTTGCCTGTGGGTGCTGCCCAGCCTGTGGGTGGGGCTGACCCCTCTGACCCCTCACTCCAGACTCTAGGAGGGTGGGAAATGTACCCTCCCTTTCCCCCCAACCCCCCGCCCCTGGGCCAGGGCCTGTCTGGTCCCACCCTGGGGTCTTGTTCGTGGGTGTCAGTGCTGGTCACCAAACTTCCCCACCTCCAGCTCCAGGTGCTGTGGGCAGTGCAGAGTGGACCCTGTGTGCTTCTAGCTCAGTCTCCCCAGTGAGTGGCGAGGGGTACGGCGGGGGTTCCTGAGGGCTGTTCCTGGGATTTGGGCACTTACGTGTGTATAGCTCCACGGGTCTGGGTTGGCTGCCTCTTGCGGATGTGGCAGGTGCACAGCCTGGTAGATAGCAACAGACCACCATGCTGTTGGGGTCTCCTTGGGGGAGGGGCTTGCTGTGCTTCAGTTTCCCCTTCTGTCTGTGGAGGTGATAGTCCTGTCTCCTCACAGTGCACTCGGAGGATTGGATGGGTTTGGTGGCCGGGGTGGAACGAGGGTGCTGGCCCACGCTGCCCAGATCGCCCCTGCTGCCGTGGTTGTGGACTGGGTCTCCCCGGGATGCATCTGTGTGGGGGGCGAGTGGAATGACGTGCCCGTGAGGGGCGTGTGCCTCACACATGTCCATCTGGGTGGGGTGGGGCAGCCATGACGGAGCGCGTGTGTCACAGCGTCTGTGTGTGTGGTGGGCAGAGTCGTGTCCTGTGGCTCAGCAGGGACCGTGGTGCCCACGATGCCTGCCGCAGGGCCAGGGGGCGTGTGTGACCCTCTGTCCTCAGGCACCTGGAGGTTGGGCGTGGGCTCTTGGGAGAGGGTGGGAGGCAAGTCCACGCTGTGGAGCTGGGGTCCTGTGCCGCGGCCCCACGTTTGAAGGGGAGGCTCCGGCTGAGGTCTGGCTCACCTCCAAGCTCTCTGCCCTGAGGCCTCGGCTCTCTGCCCGAGCCACCTCCTGGCCCGCGATGGCCTGGGATCGCTGGCCCACATTCCTGAAGCCGCTCTCCTGCAGCCAGCAACAGGACTGTAGCTGGGAGCCCGAGGAGTCATTGCCCAGAGTCCAGGCCTGTGGGGCCCGGCTGCAATGGCCACTTGCAGCAGCAGGCCCTGTCCCAGCTCCTCTCTCTTGTTCTGGACATTTGAAAATGTCCCGGGTCTGTGCAAGGGAGCGAGGCCTTCGCAGCCCACCCAGCGCTGTGTGGGCAGCCTTCAGACCGTGCATGCACTTGGCAGCCTTCAGGCTTATTTTTTTTACTTTACTTTGGCATTTTGAGATAGGGTCTCTCTATGTAACCCAGGCTGGCCTGGAACTCACCAGCCTCCCTCCTCAGCCTCCCGAGTGCTGGGAGCATAGGTGTGGCCACCAGGTGAGATTTCCACAGGTTGATCTGGTCTCGTGATGCCTGGGCTGGCTTGGAACTCCTATCCTCTTGCTTCCGACTCCCAAGTGCTGGGATCACAGATGTAGCTTCTGTGCCTGGCCTCTTGGCTTTTTTTCAAATGGAAGTAGGAGAGAGCTTGATATTTTTTTTTTTTTTGGTACTTAGAGGTTGAATCCACGGCTTCACGAACACTTTGCAAGTGCTCTACCACTGAATAGCAACCCCAGCCCATTTTTCCTTTTTTTATCTTGAGACGAGGGTTTGCTAAGTTACACAGGCCGCCTCTGGCCTCACACCTGTGATCCTCCCGTCTCCGCCACCTGAGTCGCTGGGTTCTCAGGCGTGGCCACTGCGCCTGGCTGGGAGCTTTGTTTTTCACCTCCTGCCCCCACTGTCTGCGGGGAGGGAACCTGGGAAGGTCAGAGGTCAAGGCTGGGCTGTCCTCACCCCTGCCCAGGCCCCCCAGGTGTTCATGGCGTCTCTGTTCTCGGCAGGTGGCCAAGGTGGAGTATGTCAGGAAGAAACCGAAGTTGAAGGAGGTCCAGGTGAGGCTCGAGGAGCACCTGGAGTGCGCCTGCGCCACGTCCAGCCTGAACCCAGACCATTGGGAAGAGGAGACAGGTGAGTGGCCCTCTGTCCTCAGCACTCCGAGGTGTGTGGTCCTCAGACCCTGGCTGATAGAGTTTTTAGGTGGTCCCTGGTGTGGGACCTTCAGTGGTTCATAAGAGTGTAGGTCTTTGTTGTTGTTTATTTTGGTTTTTTGAGACAGGGTCTCATTGCATAGACCAGGCTGGCCTGGAACTCACCATCTTCCTGCCCCTGCCTCATGAGCGCTGGGATCACAGGTGTGACCACTGTGCCAGGCTCCTCCCGTACATGGAGATGAGATCTTGAGTGGTTGAGACAGGGTCTCGCAAGGCCCAGGCTGGCCTGGAAATTTTGATCCTCCTGCCTCAGTCTCCTGAGCTGGAATCACAGGCGTGGCCACTGCCCCAGGCTCCCTTGTGAGTCCTGTTATCGGGGCCATGGCAGGCTGGGGATGTCAGAGTGTATCCCTGCCCCCTGGACACTTGGGGAGAGTCTGTTCCTGGGGATGCTGAGTGGGCCAGGGCCCAGCCGTGGAGTGGGCAGAGGACGTTTGCGGGAGCAAAGTTGTTTCTTGGCGTCTGCCCTGACCCATTGGGTCGGGGTCAGTGGACTGTGGCTGTAGAAGGCCCCATCCCAGGTGGCAGAGGAGCCAGTGGAAAGGTGGGTTCTGGACACAGGCTGGGCCTTGCTGGTTGGGGTCTTGACCTTCCCTGAGGTCCGTATGACCTACTGTCCAGCTCCAGCAGAGGAGGACCCGGAAGTGTCCCAGTGCCAGGGCGGACCGTGTTTTCTTTCAGAAAGATAAACACCTCAGGTATTTATTGCTGCAGCTGTGCACCCCGTGGCCTTCCCCTCGGCTGCTCACCCTCCCTGCCCTTTCCTTAACAGGAAGGCGTAGGGAGTCAGGTAAAAAACGGAAAAGGAAAAGGTTAAAACCCACCTAGAGCTGCCGACCAGGTAGGCCCTGCCTGCTGGACGAGGGGGACCCCACAGGGCTGGGAGGCCAATCGACCAATCACAGCAGCGAATCAGCTTCTGCGGGCCCTGATTGGCTCGAGGGTTTGTGTGCTTCTGTGTCTGCTGGGCTCTGGGTCTCCTCGCTGCTGCTGTTCCTACAGCCTTGTCATTAATCAGAGCTTGTCATCGATCGGAGTGTCACACAGCACGAGGGGCTGGGATTCTGAGCAGAGGTGTGTCTGTTAGGCTCACCGGCTGGGGTCACTGGGCAGGCTGCCTACCCTATTGGCAGATGAACAAACTGAGGCTTAGCTGATGTCAGGTAACTTACGGAGGCTGAGTGGATCTGAAGGTGTTTTATGAACATCCAGGGAAGTACAACCAGCACCAGCAGGGGTAGGGAGGAGGAAGTTCATGATGTTCATATAAGACTAGGAGACCTGAGCAGGTATGGCAGTCAAGGGTGTCATCGGAGACCCCTTTTATCTGGGACTGGTGGCTGTCAATCTTAAGAGTTGCCTCATGGCCCCAGGTGGCTGCCACAGCTCCAGAAGTCACACCTATACTCTAGGCTGGAAGAAAAAGTCAGGTAGAAAGAAAGAAGGGCCCCTTTTTTTGGCACACCCTCTTTGAAACCCAACCCAGTGACTTCTGTTTTCTCTCATCACCCTCCTGGGAATTGTAGGGAGGTGTGTTGCTTCCAGACCTGTTCCTGGGTCTTGGCTCGTCCAGCCCAAGAGGGCCGGAGCCCACTGACCTGGTCCTTCCTCTGTGCACATGGGACTGCAGAGCATCCAGGACAATTAGTTCTAGTCTGGGGAGATTCTTCAGAGACAGAGTATCTGAGAGCCAGGATGCCCATGGAGTGGCCCCATTCCTGAGAATCTGCTGGAGGGATAGCATCCCTGCGGTGGGGCCCTAAGGCAGCCCTGTTTGTGTCTGATGGGTCCCCAAGTGAGAGGCGGGTAGTCCTGCTGTCCACACCTGTCAGTATCTAGGCTCTGTGCAAATGTGCCGTGGGGAGGCAATGGGGGAGAGCTACTAAGGGGCTCAGGGTAGGGCCGGAGGTGTGGCTCAGTGGCACAGCATTTGCCTATCATGCACAACGCCTTGGGTTCCATCCCTATCACCTCAAAACAACAAGAAGAGCTCAGCGTAGATTGTCATGGTCATAGAAACCCCTACTGTCTGTAGACATCCAACCTTAAGGTTCTCTTATGGCCTAGAAAGGCTGCCAGAGCTCCAGAAATCACACTCAAGGCCTAGGCTGGAAGAAAGGTAGGGAGCAAGAAAAAGAATCTTTCTGTGCCTCAGTTTCCCCATCTGTACAGTGGGAACATGAGTTCTTCTGTGATGCTGTGAGCCTACTCCCAATTCTTCAGGATATCGCAACACAGTTAACACGGCAAATCTGATTTTTGAAAACATTCCACGGCAAGTTCAAATCCTAAGACTTGCATGGTGTGTGTCCCTGATTGGGCCAGGCATCTGTCTTCTACCCCTGGTCCCCGCCCCTCAGCTCTGTCTCTGCTCTCCCTGCAGATGTGAGGTGAAGATGAGCCGGCAGCGGTCTCCTGGGACATGGATGTACGTGGCGTGTTACATTCCTGAACCTACTACGTACGGTGCTTTATTGCCAGTGTGCGGTCTTTGTTCTCCTCCGTGAAAAACTGTGTCCAAGAACACCCTGGAGAACAAAGAGACAGTGTACATTTGTTCAGTGTGACATCAAAGCAAGTATTGTAGCACTCGGAGAGACAGTGAGAGCTTCCTTGTCAGAGAGAGAAAACAAAACCACAAAACACCACGCGAACAAAACGGACTCAGAAACATCCACGCCGTCGGCGGAAGGGCTGCCCCTGGGATGGAAGCGTGGCGGCCCAAGGCTGGACTCTGTCCGTGGGCGCAGGTGCTTTCTGTCGGGCCGCGGAGCCTGCTCAGGTCGCCGCCAGGGAGCGACTCGGGGGGCCACCAGCTCCACGGGCGCAGGAAGCAGTGACGGGGAGCCGCCCACGAACCTACAAACCTGGAAACCCACCTCCTCGCTGTAGTGCTTGAGTCTGCACGGGAGCTTCCCGAGAGCCTTAAGTGGGTTTTATTTTGTTTGTTTTTTTGATTTTTTTTTTTTTTTTTTTTTTACACCATAAAGTGATTAAGCTTTCCTTTTTACTCTGCCTAGCATTTTTTTTTTTTTTTTTTAATTATCTCTTGGATGACGTTTTCGCCGATAACACACGAGGCTGCTGTAACTGTTGGGACCGTGCGACGGTGTTTTTCCTAGCAGGCTGCAACTAATGGGATGTATTAAAATAAACGTGGTATACCTACCTATGCATCACTTCCTATGCTCTGGCTCTGTGTCTCCCCCTTAGCCCACTGACTTTACTTCTCAGTGTCAGCTGTCTTGAGAGAGCTGCGCATAAGCCTGTTGCTCTCGTCCCTGCGCTCCTGCCTGGGAGCACAGCCTCGTCCCCCTGCCTCGCTGCATCCCGAGCCCGGCTGGGTGGATGCACTGCTGACCCACCTGTATTCCTGCTGTGCCCCTCACTGCTCCAGCTCTGGGACAGAGCCCAGGCTCTTTGTCTTCGGTAAGATGTTGTGCTTTACTTGTTAACACAGCTATGTGTGCGTGGTTTCTTTTGCTTTTTTTTTTTTTTTTTTTTGTAAAGGTGAACTTTGTATTTTTAATATTATCAGTTTATATACCTGACAGCCTGCTATGTTTTTTTTTCCTTGGGGGGGGTGGCCAAAAGAGAAAAGGCCTTGCCAAGCGTGATAATGCACTCCTGTCATCCCAGTGCCTCGGGAGGTGGAGGCAGGCGGATTGCAGGTTAGAAGCCAGAGGCAGTCTGTGTAACTTAGTGAGACCTTGTCTCAAAATAAAAATTAAAAAATGGCCTGGGAGTGCAGCCCAGTGATAGAGCATTGACAAAGCATGTGTGAGGTCCTAAGGAAGGAAGGAAGGGAGGAAGGAAGGGAGGGAGGGAGGGAGGGAGGGAAAATCCACTGACGAAACATGCATATGTGAAGAGCATCTTGTGGCCGCGTTTCTCCAGTTGCTTCCTGGACTGACCCTGGATCCATATCCGTGCCCCTGGATTGGTCACCTGGGCATTTCTTGGGTGAAGATGGGGCATTAAGCCGCCTGGTCTAGAGCCCCGACTTACCCCAAAACCAACACTGAGATGCCAGCTGCCTTGGGCTTCAGAACTGATTGGGAATAGGGCAGAGGGCATGATGCTCCAGGGGGTGAGACTGTCCACCTGGCCAGCAGCTGGGGCAACAAGGACCTTCACGCAGCAGGGAGCCAACCCGGCCCCCCTCACTGAGCCACTCGGCTTGGCAGCCCAAGGCCCCCCAGCTTGGCGACCATCAGGACCCCTTGGATCCCTGCTGCCCGTGGCCCATCCCTTGTGTGTGCTGGCGGAGGTTTGTGAGGAGGGACTCCAGCGGTGTCGAGGATGGGTGGCAGGTCCCTGCCAGGCTCAGCGTGCTGGGTGTGTGGGCACCACACTTGTGTGCTTTCCTGAGAGCCGGTGGCCGCTCAGTTCCTTGTGGACAGAGCCATCTGGGGAAGTGCTGTGTCCGCTAACGTGCTGGAGCAGGGAAGACGTGTGTGCTGGTGGGGAATTGAAAGCTGTGGGACCAGGCCTCGGAGCCCCCGTGGGCTGCTGCGATCCTGCTTTGGGCTGCCTCCTGGGCATCCAGTCTTCCCGTTAGTCTGACAGGCGCAGTCCTTAGTCTGCAGTGGGGGCTGTGGCTGGGCTGGACAGGGGCCAGCCCGCCCCCTTGCCCTTGGCCTCTGCTGTGGGCTGGTCCTGCATTCCTGGCATTTCTGCTCTGCCTGGGCCCCCTTCAGCCATGGCCCTAGGCTGCACCTTCGCTTGGCCTGAGAGGATGGTGCTGCGTTTATCTGTGGCCGTTGGCTCCTAGGAGCCCTGTGACCTTGAGCTTTCCTTCTGTGACCTTGAGCAGAGGACCTCTTGCTGCTCTGCCATCTGCAAAGTGGAACCCCAGCCAGGCGTGGCAAGGACCACGTGCTCTTGACACTCCTGGTGCAGGCCGTTGACTCCCGCTGAGTGTGTGGCCCTGGGGACATGCTATCCCAGTCTCCAGTGTTTCTGGGCCTCTGCTGCCGTGATGGATGCTGTGGGTGCAGCACTTGATCTGTGAAGGCGTCTCCCGTGGACACAGGTTCCTACATGTGCTGTGGGACCTGAGCTCCTTGTCACCCTGCCCTCAATGGGGTCATGGGACCTGGTGCCCTTGCTGGGGTCCTCCTCTGGCTCTAGGCCCCTTTTCCTCCAGGACTCAGTGGTTCAGTCTGTGGGGCAGAGTGGGCCACAGTCTGCCCATGTGCCCACCTCCCACTGCCAACTCCAGCTCTTCCAGCTGCCCTGGGCTCCCAAACAAGCAGGTGAGCTAGGGTTCAGGGCCACGTATGATGGGACCTCTGCCAGTTCCCATGTGCAGAGCAGTGTGTGGCCAAGGCCAGCTCAGAGAGGACAAGAGGCACCACTGGGCCTTTGCTTCCCATCTGGCAGAAGAGGCAGAGCCAGGTGTGGGCACCCCAAGTGTGCTATGACCCTCCCGGACATGGTCTTGGGTTTCCATTCTCTGAGGTCACTGAACTTTCAAGATGCACCTGTGCGCTTGATGCGCACTGACCCCCTGGGAGGAACCCCATGTGGATATTGTGGACACAGCAGAAGGAATTGTGCTGCGGCTGGGTGTGTCAGGGAGCCCTTCAAGGGGACGAGGCTGAGAGATGCCTGGTGTGGTGACGGAGCTTCGGCAGCCTGGCTGGGCCACACCCACAGCATGTTGGGCAGATGCCAGGGGCTGGAGCCAGGACTGAGGCCCATCTATTGTTTACTGACAGCCAGGTGGCCTGGTCCCGTCCCAGGGCTTCCGTCTGGGTCCTCCCTCCAGGAGACCAGGTCCAGAACTGCGTGGCACAGACCCCGAAGAGGGCGAGCTGCTCAAGGCCACAGGAAGGAGCAGGGTTTGAGCCCAAGCCTGGCGGCGTACAGAGCCTGCTACACACCTGTTCCTCTTGGCATACCTGCTCCCCTGAATGGGGACGTCCAGGGCTGATGTCTGTACCCTGTGTCACAGCTGGGACACTGAGGTATGCAGAGGCACCAGGGCTGCCCCAAGGGTCTCTTAATTGACACCTGGTGCTCCTTTGCCAGGATGATGGGCTATCTCCAGAAATGCCCAGTTCCCAGAGCACAGCCAGGTCAGGCGAGTGTCATGTCCTCCATGCTGTGAGGCAGGTAACTACCGGAGGCCCTGGGGACGCGTCCAGCCTCGGGGCGCTGCCGGGGCCGGACTTGAGACCAGCCGGCTCTGGTGTGTGACGCCCAAGTTCTGGGGGCTGTGGGGCCCCGCATCCTCAGAGCCTGCTGCTGTTCAGGGTCAGCTGTGCCTCAGCTGCAAGCCAACTGGTCTGATGTGGTCACCCCAGGCCGGGATGTGGGTGGGGACATGACCCCCAATTCTGGGAATGATGATAAAAGAACAGGAGAGTTCCCAGGCCCCAGGTGCCGTGCCCTGTGCTGGCTGCTGTGGTCATTCAGCCTGTGCCCACCCATGGGGGCCCCTGTTCCTAGGCCCGCGTGAGGCGGGTCTTTGTGTTAAACTGAGCTGATGGTTAAAGGTATGGCGAGCAGCGTTGCTGTGATATTTTCTTTTTCACTCTGATACAAAGTTTAAAATAGTTTCATTTAAAAAAAGAAGAAAGCTGGGCGTGGTGGCGCACGTCTGTAATCCCAGCGGCTTGGGAGGCGGAGACAGGAGGATCGCAAGTTCGTGACTAGAGGAAGTCTATATAATTTAGTGAGACCCTGTCTCAGGAAGTAAGGAAAAAAAATAATAAAAGGGGTGGGGGTGCAGCTCAGTGGTCCAGCACTTGCAAAGCATGCAGGCGTGAGGCCCCGGGATCCACCCGCAGTACCACACACACACACAAAAAAAATAAATAAATAAAAATAAAAAAAGAAGAAGATTTGAATTAGGTAAAAATGGAGTTGCTGTAGGGGAAGGCATGCTCCCACAGGCCGCGGGCATGAGGGCTGCCTGGAAGGTGGATGCTTCCCGAGGCCAGCGCTCCTCCCACAGCCGTCCGGCACCCTCAGTTTGTGCCCTCCCGGCCGTCTCCACTGTCCTACAGGCCACACTCCCTTCCTCTGAGCCCCACCAGACTGCACAGGACACTGCTGCGCCACAGAATGGCATCACTGGGCGCTGAGCTGGGCGTCTAGGGTCTGGGCAGGCCTGGCCTGGAGAGTGGACAGCGTTCCCATCAGAAAGGCTTGGATCCAAGTCAGCGAAGCACAGTGCCTGGGATGCAGGGTCACCTCTTGTCCGTCCCTGAGGGTGGCCTCTGAGAACACTGTGGCCCACCCCATTGTGACCTTTGGTGACCTCACTGTATGACCTTGGGCCCCCTGACTATAACCTTAGGTGACCTTGGTGTGATTCTTTTTTGACGTTAGGTGACATCACCTAACGTTGGGTGACCTCATGCGGTGATCTTGAGTGAACTCACTGGACGACCTTGGGTAAACTCACTGTGACCTTGGGTGACCTCTCTGTACACCATTGGCTGTACATCACTGTGACCTTGGGTCAGCTTACTACATGACCTCGGGTGAATTTACCTTCACAGCGGGTGAGCTCATTGTGGGACTTCGGGTGAAGCCACTTGGCCCTTGAGTGAATTCACCGTGTGACCTTGGGCCACCTCACTGTGACCTTAGTTTGCATCAATGTGACCCCGGGGAACTCGGGTGACCTGGGTCACCTCTCTGAGGCCTTGGGCAACTCTGCTATGAACTTGGGTGACTGTGACCTGGGTCTGAGTGCTGGCCTGGTCAGCTGTGGTGTCCATGCAGGGCTCGGCCCAGAGTGGATGAGGGGGTAGGTCACAGGGTGCTGACCTGGCAGGTGGCACCCACTGTGCATATCTAACAGGGCCTCCTTCCCACAGCACCGGGGTGAAAGTGGACTCCAGGCCAGGTAAGATTCCAGAAGCTTCTTTGCCTTGTCTTTCCACATCATCCTGCACCTGTCTGTGCCCTCACCAGCCTTGGGGTGCGTAGGGGCAGGTTGGGGCCCCCAGCGTCCTCAGAGGAGCCTCTGGCCCTTAGTGGGAGCCACAGGCCGTTCATTTGGAGCTGGAGTCCTTGCATCCTGGGCTCCACTTGGGCTGGAGCCAGCAGCAGCCGGGCTGCCTGGCCACCCCCACAGCTGGAGTCCACCCTCCCTCCAGCACTCAGATGAAGAGCGTGGGTTTTCTGCAGGATAAAACGATGGCTGTTTCCAGCCGGGCTTTTGAGCCACCAAAAAATGTGGAGTATTCACGATCTGGCCCCAGCCGGCCACTTCATGGGCAGCGTTCCTTGGAGGGTGACCTGAGGGCTGCCTGGCCACACACCGGGCATCCGTCCCCACAGTGCCTGTGGCCTGAGGCCCTTGCCCTGCTGGGGTGGTGGAAGCCTCCCCACTCCTGGCGCCTGCCTTGTCCCTGGGGCCCCAGAAGGCCCTACATGGTACAGTGTGGGGTGGATACATAAATGGCCCCCCTGCCCTCCGACTTCTTCCCAGGAGTGGCAGGGACTCCACTCCTCAAGCTGAGGAGGTGCCATGACCCCCTGGCCTTGCCTGGGTGACCCTGTGCCTTTCTGGAAACTTCCCAGGTGGCAGGACATCCAACGAGTGGACAAGCCAAGAGCCTCACAGCTCTGTTCTGACCTCGCCACTGCCAGGGTTGCCTATTGGTTCAGGCCCTGTGGGGAGGGTGCCAGGGGCCCCCAAGGGGGTCTGAGCTGGAGCCACATTCTGACTTTTCTGCAGCCCCTCCTGGGTGTCTTGCCCTTGTGGGATGGGGGTCCGTGTCCTCCATGACCACAAGGAGGTGTGTGGACATGGGACAGGGTGGGGCTGTGTGACTCAGGTGTGCCCTGAAGATTGGGCGCTGGCTGCAGGCAGCTTCTCACCAGTGTGGCTGGGCTTGGAACGGGTGCTGGGACCTGGTCCTTCTGCTTCAGAGCCTCCCCACCCTGGCTCCCAGCCTCACTGAGGCTTCCTCCTCGCTCAGCCTCTGCGGGTCCTCCTGGCTATAGGTGTCTGGAGAGCAGGGGCAGGTACCCCACGCATGGCCCACAAAACCCACCCCAGGGGCTGGAGGTCTCATTGTGTCCTCTGGAGCTGTTTCTGAAGAGAGAATGGCTGCTCCAGACTTTCCAGGACTTGATCCCAAGAGGTGCAGCCACCTGGAGAGGAGGCTCCTGTGCCTATAGAGGTGGAGGCTCAACTTAGCCCCAGGCCCCGGTGAACCCTGCCTGACCCCAGAGCCGCTCTTTCCATCCTCTACTGGGCCAGGGCCCCTGTCCTGTCCCCCAGTGCTCCTGGACCTCTCAGCCCACTGACACTGCTGACCCTCACTGTCCCCTCCTCCAGGAGCCAGGAGTCATCCACACAGCAGCACACACCCAACACTTCAGGACTGACGTGGAAAAGCCAAACCTGACATTCCGGAGATGGGAGGGAATGGGGGCTTGTGGCTGATGAGTCTCAGAAAATTCATCTACTACCCCCCCATCCATTCATCCACCCATCGTCCATCCACCCACCCAGCCATCAATCTACCTGTCGCTCCACTGATCTACCTTTCCATCCATCCATCAATCCCCCTCTCTCTCCATCCAACCCCCCAACCATTGTCTACCTGTCCACTCACCCATCATCCACGCTCATCCCTGCCTCAGCAGAGAATGCATACCAAGATGGCCATCAAGTCAGCCTGGTGCACTGGAGGTCAGTCTGCTCTTGATGGATCAGTGATTTAGGACAGGGCCTTGCCTCTCTCTGACCTCAGTTTCCCCATCTACAAGGTGAATCAACTGTTGGATAAGACCCAATTACACCATGATTTCCCAGAATTTTGTACACAAAATGAATTGGTGAAGGTGTAGGACTATGTTTTATTCTAAGAGTTTTATATTTTTGTTTGTTGGTTTGTTTTGAGACAAGGTCTGGCTGTGTAGTCCATGCTGGCCTCAAACTCATGATCCTCCTACCTCAGCCTCCTGAGTGCTTCCAGGATTACAGGTATGGCCATCACTACACCCACTCATTTGGTTTTAGTTATTATATTTAGTACTTTGATCCATTTTTGATTAATTTTTGCATATGGCGTGAGGTAGGGGTATAACTTCTTTTTGGGGGGGAATGGATATCTCTTTGTCCTAGCATCATTTGTTGAAAAAATAAGGTATTTCCCCATTGAATTATCTTAATACTCTGTGTAAGATCAACTGGCCATAAATGTAAAGGTTTATTTATGGATTTTCAATTTTATTCTATCGATACATATGTCTGTTCTTATGTCAATGCCACACTGTCTTACTGAAGTTTGTAATAAGTTTGACATCAGAGAGTCCTCTGGCTTAGTTCTTTGTCAAGATTGTTTGGGCTGTTTTGTGTCCATTGTATTTGCATTTGTATTTTAGGGTCCACTTAATAGGGATTGTGTTGAAGCTATAGATCAGTTTTGGTATCTTGACATTACATCTTCCCATCAATTCACAAAGGATGTCTTTCCATTTATTAGAGGTCTTTAGATTCTCCTCCTCCTCCTGTTTCTTCCTTCTTTTAATGTAGGAGTTAACAGCTATGGATTTCCCTGTAAGCACTGCTTTAGCTTCATCTCATCAGTTTTGGCATGTGCATTTTCATTCACCAAAATTATTTTCTAATTTTCCTTGGAATTTCTTCTTTGACCTATTTATTATTTAGGAATTTATTGTTTAGTTTCTGCATTTGTGATTTTCCTAAATTTCTTCTATTAAGGATTTCTCATGCAATTCCATTTTGGATGGAGAATATTTTTTGTATGGTTTCAATTTTTTTGGATTTATTGAGACTTGTTTTATGACCTAACAAATGGCCCCTGCTGGAGAAAGCTCCATGTGCATTTGAGAAGCATGTATATTCTCCCAGGATTGAGTGGAGTGTATACAGAAGCCTGGCATATCAGGCTGGTTTATAACGTTGAGGGCCTCTGTTTCCTTGTTGCTTGTCTGTCTAGTTCTCTTTCAATTCATTTTTGTATACTGTCCGTGTATCTTGCAACATTGCTAAATTCTCTTAATCAGATCTAGTGGACTGGCCAGACTTACTTACTTACTTTCTTCCTTCTCTTCTTTTCTTCTTTTCTTTTCTTTTCTTTTCTTTCTCTCTCTCTTTTTCTTTTTTAGATTTCTTCTAGTCTTTTCTATATGCACAATCACAGTATATAGAAATAACAATTTTATTTCATCCTTGCCTTATTGCCCTACTAGGATCTCCACAACAAATGGAACTGACCATAGAATGCACACTCTTAAATTTTTTTTTTTTTTTGTGTGTGTGTGTGTTAGGGATTGACCCTAGGTCCTTGTGCATGCGAAGCACAGGCTATACTACTGAGCTATGTTCTCAGACCCAACAATCAACAATTTTTTTCTTTCTTTCTCTCTTTCTTTCTTTCTTTCTTTCTTTCTTTCTTTCTTTCTTTCTTCTTCCTCCTTTCTTCTTTCTTTCTTTTCTTTTCCTTCCTTCTTTGGCTATGTAGTCCAGGCTGACCTGGAATTTTCAATCTTTCTGCTTCAGCTTCCTGAGTGCTGGGATTACAGGTGTGCAGCACCACGCCTGGAAAGCTCAACAACCTTCTTTATTTCTGTTCTTACATAGAAAGTGGGCTGGGATTTAGCTCAGTTGGTAGAGTGCTGCGCGCAGTCTCTGAGGTTCTGAGATCAATTCCCAGCACCGCAAAAATGGGAGAAGGACCTGGCAATCCACTCCCAAGGCAATCCCGAAACAGTCAGCCATTGAAAACTCTATGAGGGTCGCTATGAGTCAGATACCGACTCGATGGCACCTAACAACAACAACAACATAGAAAGTATTGAGCCTTTCAACATGGAGTATGATGCGCTGCAGGTTCTTTGAATATGTATCTAATCAAGTTGAGGAGGAACACTTCTACTATTGGTTTGCTGTGAGGTTTTTTTATTTTCCTATTTTTTCCACAGTACTTGGGTTTGAACTCAAAATATACCTCATGCATACTTTGCATGTGCTCTACCACTGGGCTGCACCCCCACGTCTTTTTTACTTTTCATTTTGAGACAGCGTCTTGCTGAGTTACACAGGCTGCCTCTGGCCTCCCGTATTGCTGGGATGACAGGTGTGTGCTTGGCTGGAGGGTTTTTTCTTTTAATCCTGAAGGAGGGTTGAGTTTTGTCAAATGTGTTTTCTGTGTCTGTTGAATTTCATTGTATGGTTTCTGCATTTATTAAAATTACCATGTGGTTTGTTCTGCCTTGTTCTATTAATATCGCAGATTCCATCAATTGGTTTTCCTGATGTTAAATTAACCTTGCATCCCTGAGATGAAGCCCCTCTTCATTATGTATCATTGGTTTTATATGTTATCGATTCTATTTGGTAATAGATTGTTAAGAAGTTTTGCATCTATGTTCAAGATGGATATTGATCTACAGTGCTTTCTTCTTGTGACTTTTTTGGTTTTGAATCAGGGTGATACAACCACAGACACACAGAGGCAAACACCCAGGCAGACTCCCAAACACACGCAGACGCACACAAGAGGTGACTTCACTGGATGTCAGATCAGGAATCTCAGGGTCCATCGGAGGAGGCTGTTACTTTCTGCGTCTGTCCCCGTTTCTCAGCATGGACAGCCTGGACTGATCTTGAGTCCAGCTCTCTTTCCTTTCTGCGCACGAAAGCAGCACCTTCAGATTATCCAATGCCCCTTGAAGCCAGGGTTTCTGATGCTCCCCAGGGGGCTCCTCCACCCTGCCTTCCCCTTCCTGTGGCTGTGCCCCTGCCCAGGCTCTTCTCAGGAGTCAGCTGTACCAGCTTGTGGAGATAAGACGCCAGGGCGGGGGCCAGTGCTTGGGGCTGCATGTGTTGGCCCTGGGGAGCCTGCTGCCAGTGTGCCCAGCCCTGCCCTGGGACCGCGTCTCCTTCCTGCAGGACAGGAACAACTTGGAAGCTCCACACACACCTGTAAGTCACACCTGCTCCTGGCAAAGGGTTTGAGTAAATCGGGCATCACCATTAGGAGGCAGAGGCCGTGGGTCCAGTGGTCTGGGGAGGCTGCTGGGGGCACAGTGTTGCTGGCTGGGGCCTGGATGAGGGTCTTGGCCCCTGGGTCCTGAGGCCACTGAGGTGGTGCAGGCCTGGGGTACAGTCTCTGCAGGGAGGGGCGTCCTGCAGGGCTTCCCCCTCCCCTCCCAGGGGCCTCCTGAGCCAGTGCTCTCACCTCTTGGCTGAGGATGGCTGGTCCAGGGACCTCTGTGGTCCACATTCCAGAGGGATCTTCACCAGCCCCCCCCCCACTTCCTCTGCCCCCTCAAATCCCAGGATTCCTTCTCTTGGAGCCATGGGGGCAGGAGCCACTCTGAGAAAATGGTTGCCCAGGGTCCCAGGGCCTCTTCACATGCAGGATGGCGCTGGGCCCCGCCTGCGGCTGGCGGAGGACTCTGTTTACCTAACTGGGGGTGCGGGGGCAGGGCCTTGGCGAACAGCCCTTGGCTGCACGCCGCGGCTTGGGTGGCGTCCAGGGCCCCTCAGACCTGCATGCCTTCTGCCGGGGTTCCCCCATCGCCTCTTAAAGGCTGACCTGCGGTGACCCTGAACAAAAGGAAATCCTGGCGCTCACTTCCCAGGGCTAGGGGGAAGTAAGAGGTGGTCAGGCCCTCAGGAGTAATGGTGAGGGCGGCTGGAGGGCCCTTCGTCCTGCTCCAGACTCTGAGGGAAATACCTGGGCGCACTTGGCCATGGAGAGGCCTGCGGAATGCGCCAGGAATCCCAGGGGCTGGCTCGGTCCAGGCTTCGTCAGAGCCAGAGACGGGAAGGGGCTTGTCTGAGGATGCACAGCACAGGCGCAGGAGGCCAGTGGCCCCCGGGGAGAAACTCCTCTTGGGGTTCCCCCAGCCCCACCCCCAACAATGTAACCTGGATCTCAAGCCTCAGGCTCCTGGGCCTGTGGTAAAGGTGAGGGATGGGCAGGGGCTGCGTGGAGGGGCCCGGCCAGCTGTCGGGGCTCCCATGCCACCTTCCGGGGGCGCTGGGCTGGGAAACATGGCTCGTCTCATCTTCTTACACATCTCAGAATTCTGGCATTTCTCCCTCAAAATCTGGCCTAGTTTTGCCTGCGATCTCCTGACCCCCAACACTGTTACTTATGACAGAAAGCCTGTTTCCATGGCAACGCCTTGGGAAGCGCAGCCTTGGATTGTAACGTCCCAGGCAGCGATGCATCCGCGGCTTCTTCACAGAACAGCTGAGAGTCGGCCTCCCCCGCCGTCTGGCGAGGGGACGCGCAGAGGGCCTTGCAGGGCCAGGCCCACGAGGGGTGGGTAGGAGGAGGAAGCACCTGCTGACCCCAGGCCTGGCCCTTGGTCTTGATGAGCCTGACCGGGCTGCACCAAGGTCCCACCTAGTGTCCCCTCCTCCCAGCCACCTGTGGAGCGCACTGTCATGCCCTGACTTCCTCACCTGGAAAAGGGCTCTGCGGCAGGGAGGGTCTGCCTGTCACAGGGCCCCTGGCGCATGCTCTGGTAGCCCTTAGCAACCTGTGCCCACTGACCCAGCTGCAGTCCACAGTGGGGGAGCTGGCACCAGTCAAGACAAAAGAGAGGCAGCTGCTTCATCAGACAGCCACTGGGGGCCTGTGGGGTCTTCAGTGGAATCAGGGTGGAGTGTCCTGTTGGGTCCCATGAGCCTCACCTGTCTATCCATGTAATCATCCGTCCTTCCCCTGGGATTCATCCCTCTATCCATCCATCTATCTTCTTATCCATCCACCCACCCACTTGTCCAAACATCTACCTATCCTCCACTCTGCCATCCATCCGTCCATCCATCCATCCATCCACCCATCCATCCATCTACCCACTCAGCCATCCATCCATCCATCTGGCCACCCATCCATCAGTCCACTCATTGATCCCTCCATCCACCCACCCACCCATCCAAACATTTACCTATCCACCAACCTGCCATCTGTCCATCTGTTCATCCATCCCTCCATCCATCCATCCATTCACCCACTCAGCCATCCATCTGTCCATCCATCCATCCATCCCTCTGTCCACCCACCCATCTTCTTATCCACCCACCCATTTTCACCCTATCCACCACTTTACCTATCTACCAACCCACCATCCATCCACCTACCCATCTGTCCACCCATCTGTCCACCCATCTATCCATCCATCTGTCCATCCATCCATCCATCCATCCACCCATCCACCTATCTATTTATCCATCTATCTACCCATTCACCATCCATCCATCCATCCATCCATCCATCTATCCATCCATCCATCCATCTGTCCACCCATCTGTCCACCCACTTGTCCACCCACCATCTATCCTCTCAATATAACCTTTTCCAAGCATGTACCAGGGCTCTGTCACTGGGCACCATCAAGTCCCTGCCTTCACAGAGTGGAAAGGCAGCTCTTAATCCCATCAATACTGAAATGAGCTGACTGCAGTGGGTGCTTAAGGACAATGGCAGCCATGCTTAGCACTGCTTGGATTTGGATGCCGCATTAGGGGCCCTCTCTTTTAATCCTCATGGTCACCCCATGGGGTAGGTGCTACAAGTGGGGTGTCTTTACAGATGGGACAGTCAAGGCACAGCCTCAGTAAGGAGCTTGCTCCAGATCTTGCAAAGGTAGAGGTCAGAATTTGAACTTGGGCTGCTCTGCCTGTGGGGGTGGTGAGGGCCTGTTCAGGGGACCCAGCCAGTCTTATGGGATCAGTAGAGACCCCATTGTGCTGCTGAACCAAGACCCCAGCAAGACCCAGGGATGTGGCTAAGGTGGGAGAAAATATAGTGGGCTGAGGGCCAGTTTGTGGGCAACCCTCTTCTATGCAGGAAGCCCCTGTCCTGGATGACCAGGTGGGGCCTGCCATGGGGACCCCTCTGATGCCAGAAACTGCTAATGTAGCTTGCAGGAGAAGGAGACAGAGGGAGCGGGAGAGGTTAGTTAGACTTTGGTTCCCAAATTCTGAAAAAGTGAGACAAAATCAGTTTCCAGAGGTGACACCACTGTCCGGAGGCCAGACATCCCAGAGCCAGGGCTGCTTTTGAGCATGTTTGAAGCAATTCATCGGTGGATTGGGTGCCCCACCTTGGGCCTCCTTCTCCTGCCTGGCCGAGGGTGTGGAAGGCTCTTCCTGGCACTTGGCCAGCACCTGCCACTCACAGGGACCTGCCCCGGGCTGCCCAGCCGGCCAGGGTGCACACGTGCGCAGTGGCGGGGCCTCCCCTGGCCTGAGCAGCCTCCCTGGGCTAGGGAGAAAGGAAAGTGGGCTGCCGGAAGAGGGTCGGCCGCTGGCTGCCCCAACCATGGTTCAGACCCAGTTCCTGCCTGCTCTGCAGCGGGCCACCTGTCCTCCTTTCCAGCTTCAGTGAATGGGGTTGGGGCTCCTGGGACCCCAGCCCTACCCTGTTCCTGACAGCTGAAAGCACCCAGACCCCCAGCTCCCTCTATCTCACATCAGAGGCAGTGAAGGGGAGCAGGGAGCAGAGCACGCCTGGCAGAGGCACGGGGCCTCCTGGGCTCCACTCCAAACCTGGCTCCTGTCAAGGCCCTTAGGGCCAGAGCTCCTACAGAGGGAGGGCCAGGGCCACCATGTCACCTCCCCAGCTCTTGTCCTCGCCCCTGAAGAAGCTGCCCTCTCCTTGGGGGGTGGTGCTGATTGTCTTGGGATTATTTCAGGAGTGGGCTGCCAGGTCATTCTCCCATTTTTGCAGAGAAGAGGAGAAGAGAGGGAGGAGAGAAGGACAGAGGAGGGAGAGCACAATGGGCCAGTGGCGAGATGTTCCTTTCAAGGTCAGGCCCTGTGACCTACTTCCTCCAACCAGGCCCCTGACAGCCCGTTCCATCTGAAGGCCTCAGTGGTCAGTCCGTTGAGGAAGTCAATGTCTCTTGAGGCAGTCACCTCTCCACAGCACCACCAGCTGGGGACTGAGCCTCAGCACAGGACCAACGGGAACATTTTATTAGTAATGTTTATTATACGGTTTAATGGCTCCTTTGTGATGTTTCCATGCAAGCAGATCATTGTACATTGCTCACACTCACCTCCTCCATGACCCTGGTATGACCTCCCTACCCCCTCCCCTCTCCCCACCAGTGGTCCCCCTTCTCCTTACTTGTCTTGTTTGTGTGTTAATCTATCTATCTATCTACCTATCTATCTATCTATCATCTATCTCTATCTTCTATCTATCTATATCTATCATCTATCTATCTCTATCCATCTATCTATCTCTTGGCTGGGGTTTAGCTCAGTTGGTAGAATGCCACTCTGCAATCTCTGAGGCCCTGGGTTTGATCCCTAGCACTGCAAAAATTGGAGAATGACTTGGCACCCCACTCTTCAAACAATCCCCAAACAGTCAGTCATTGAAAAGCCTATGAATAACAGAAAAGCACTGACATAGTGGTGGGCATGGCGCAGTGTTGGGGAGTGTTTTGTTCAATTGTATGTAGGGTTGCTATGAGTTGGACCCAACTCGATGGCACCTAACAACAACATCTATCTACCCATCTGTGTACATCTAGCTTTTGACTTAAGGGCAAAATATATGATATTTCCCTTCCTTTCTCCTATTGCCCTTTCTTCTTGCCCCTTCTGCCTTCTCTTCAATCTGTAATCTTTTCCGTCACAGGCCCCTTACGCTTTCATGACCTGTATATTTTAAGATTGGATATATTTTGAAGTCTAACATCCACATGTAAGAGAAAACCTGTGATGCTTATCTTTCTGGGTCTGGTTTATTTTGCTTAAAGTGATGATCTCTATTTCCATCCATTTTTCAGCAAAAGCCATAGCTTTGTCCTTCTTTATAGCTAAATAAAACTCCATGGTGTATATATCACAATTTCCTTATCCACTTGTCTATTGATGGACAACTAGTTTGGTTCCATATCTTAGCTATTGTAAATAGCACCACTATAAACATGGATGGGCAGGAATCTCTGTGGTATGTTGACTTATATTCCTTTGGGTATATGTATACCCAGGAGTGGTAGCCAGGTCATATTGGAGTTCTATTTTCAGTTTTTTGAGGAACTTCCATACTGATTTCCACAGTGGTTGCACCAACCTGCATTCTCACCAGCAGTGTGGTGGGGTTCCTTTCTCCCTTTGGGGACACTTTGTTGAAGCCATACCAAAGCATGTTGAGAGGCCACCATGCAGCGGCCAGAATGGGTGGAGTTAAAATACTGATGGTGCCAAGTCCTTTCTTGTAAAAGCCCCCGGAGAGCCTGGCCCTGCCCACTCCTGCCATGTGATGTCCGGGGGAGGCTGGTGTGGTCAGGAAGGACAGCAGAGATGTCTCTCCTGAGTGAGATCTACGCTTGAGGGGTTCAAGGGCACCTTCTACGGACCGTAAGGAAAACCATCAGCACCTTCTGATCGAGAGCCGCAGGCTTGATTCCAAGCCCTTAGGAGCCCAGGCAGGCATCCGATCGCAAACTCATTTTGCAGGAGAGAAAGGCAAGGTGAGGACTCACTGGGCACACGGTGGCTGGGCCTGGGGACCTGGGGCTCAGGCCTCACTCCTTGGCTATGTCAAGTCTGCAGGGCCCCAGCTACCCTGCCCAGCATGGGGGACACAGCGACCTCCTTTCCTGTGACCTTGGGTATCGAGGCTTGGCTGTCCCCCAGGGCTGCCTCCCTTGGGTGTCTGCGGGAGGGAACCTGTGGTCTCTGCCGGCCCAGCCTCCATCCCTCCGTCAGCCCTCCTGTGAAGCAGCCCCATTGCCGGAGGAAAACCCAATTTATTTCTGTACATGTTTGGGAGAACGGATTCCAAAGATATGAATAATTCATCTCTCCATTTGCTCCATTCCTCAGACATTTTGGGGTCAGGAGAAATGGCTGAATTAATTTTGTGTTTTAATGTGACAAAACTAACAATAGTGCTGTGTGCTTGAGGCCCCCTGGGCTCCCAACTGCACAAGATGCCTGACAGTGAGTCTAGGGGGTCTCGGCAGCCTCCCCACCTGGAGTGGAGCCCCTGGGCCTCCCTGAGGCCTGCGACCTGGGGAAGAAGGCAGCAGGTCCCCGGTGCCTCCCCAAGGCTGGAACTGACCAGACTCCCCCGAGATAGTGTCATGGGGGCCCTGGTTTCACACAAGCCCGTGGCGGCTGCCTTTGTTACTCTCCAGAGAGAGCTGCGGGCCCCTTTCTGCAGTCTTCTGAATGTGTGGCCTCCACAGCACTTGGGTCAATGGCGGGGCTCATACCCTTGAGGGAGCCAGTCACCTCTGTCCCCAGAGCTGCAGGGTTGAGCAGGTGGAGAAGGAGGTTGGACGTCATGTCTGCCTCCTGGAGCTGGTGGTGCTGGGACCCACGCCGGGCGGCTCCCACTGCAGAGCTCTTGGCACAGCTCAAGTCCAAGATGGCGGTGTGGGTGCAGCAACTGAGTCCTCCCAAGGCTCTGGGGGTCTCCATCCTCTTCCCTCTGCACCCAGGTTTCCCATCTCACCAGGACTGTTCACACAGCGCCCAAGACCTTGTCCCACTTTGACTGACTTTAAAGACTGCCCCCAAATGAGGTCAGTTTGAGGTGCTGGGGGCTGAGGACTTTGATATGTGAATTTGAGGGGGTGCAATTCAGCCCATGCATATGTGTGTATGTGGGGGGGGGAATCAAGTCCTCAAGAACATTCTGGAACCCCTGTCTCTCCAACCCCCTCCCATCTTAGCAAGGGGCCCCTGCCACGAGCCTTCCCGGTGTACAGATCAACTTCCAGACACGAGCCCGGCCATCGTCCCACAAAGCCCAGGTTTGTCCCCTGGCCTACCCTGCCTGGAAAACCTAGCCCCAGCCCCGCCCTGTCATGGCGTGAGTGCCCCTCTTCTCTGCTGCTGATGGTCATTCACCTGGTGTCTCTTCCTGGACATCAGGGGACCTGCTGGCCGTGCCCTTGCTGACCTCCCTCTGCTACCTCGGCAGAGTGAGTTCTAGGGCCTGGAGCGTGGATGGCCCACCACTGCCAGGCCCTCTGTCCTGTTGTGTTGGTTGGGGGCTTCACGCAAACCACGAAGGGACACAGGTTAAGTGGCTTGGAAAAGGGACAGGGATGGCTGGCGGGAGGGCTGGCAGCACAGCAGAACTGTAGATGCCCAAGGGTCCTCACCTGGGCCGGGCTGGGCCTCTGCAAAGGTGGCTGGACAAGGCTGCGGGTGCTCTTGGAGCTCCGGACAACTGCAGCATCCCTGGTGCTTTGGTGACCCTCGTGATGCAAGCCTGGGCAGCAGCGCACAAGACCCGTCCCAGAGAGGGTGCTCTATGCTTGGAGGGGAGGCCGACCCATGTCCTACTCAGTTCAGGTACCCAGGAAGAAGGCTTGAGGGTGGGGAGGCTGAGACCCCAACCACCCAGGCAGCAGCCAGTGCAGGATGGGTGGCCAACACCGCCCTTTCCCCTCCTAGTGGCTGGACTGCGCTCAGCAAACAGCCCCAGAGTGGCCAGATCCCTGGGCTGCAGCCAATGGGATGTGGGTGCACACGATGGAGGTAATTCTAGGTTGGCCCCTGAACCGGTCCTGCTCCAAGGTCCTCCACCCTCTTTCCTCATCTGCGAGCAAAATGGAGCGAATCTTGAGGAGCCAAAGACCATAGAGCAGTGGTCAGATGGAGCCTGGGTCCCTGTGTGACCACATGGACTGCTGCCTACTGACCATAATGTTCCTAGGTGTCCATCCATCTTTTTTTTTTTTTTTTTTTTTTGGTATTGGGGATTGAACACAGAGCCTCAAACATGCTAGGAAAGCGCTCTGCCATTGAACGGCGCCCTAATTCCCACTTTTATTTTTTTGAGACAAAACCTCGCTAAGTTACACAGGCTGCCTCTGGCCTCAAACTTGTGATTCTATTGCCTCAGCCTCCTGAGTCACTGGGATGACAGGTGTGCCCCACTGTGCCTGGCTTGGGCCATCCAACTTTTTTACCCATCCATCTTGAGGTGAGTGAGAAAGAAACTCATTTTGTGTCAAATTGCTGGGATTTGGGATCTAATAATAATTATTTCCGATAGTTAGAGCTGCTAGCATTACTTACCTTATAGATAAAACTTGTGAGCCAGCTCCGAGTAGGTCCATTTCATGGATGAACAATCTGCTGATATGATAATTCTTGTTTTCAAAAGCAATCGCACAGCGAGTTAGTGAGAAAAGAAATACTAGTCCTGTCTCAGGATTGGAACATGGGGACCAGGAGGAGCCCTGGACCCACTGTGTGCACAGCCCCCATGCCTCTGTGGGTTTCCCTCTGCCCCCCCCCCCCCCCCCAAACACGGGTGGCTCTGGAAGCAACCAAGACACATTTTTGGACTCTGGGTCCTATGCTCTACTGATGAGAGGGTTTCTTTAGAAAAATTAGCCTTTTTCTTTTCTTTCACTTTTTGCAGTGCTGGGGATCAAGCCTGGTGTCTCAATGCTTGGCCGGTACTCCAAAACTGAGCTGCATCCCAGCAACATTTTCATGTGCCGTAAGGAGTACACACTCACTGTGGACAGCGGAGCTTGAGGATTAACACGCTTCCTGCACTCCATCTGTACAGAAATCACTGTTTGTGGTATTTCCTGCCAGTCTTTTCTCTGTACCTGCCTCTTCCTCTGGTTTAGGCATTGCCAGTTCAGTGACTTGCTCTTGGCTTGCAGACAAACTCCTGATGGTCATCAGTTGAGGCTGGGCATGTGGTGGACTGGGCTGTGAGCTGTCCCTTTGTGTGGCCCGAGGCCCAGGCCTCCTCAGGGGAGCCAGGCCCACTGAGGACCCATGGCAGGTGCACGTGCCAGCGTTCTCTCCCAATGGCCCTGTGCTCTGGGTTCCAGGTCATCCACCTAGCTTCCTTCTCTCTTCCGTGGTCTGGCTTCTTTGGATAAGCATCCTGCCTGCAGAGCTCAGCCTCAGTCAGCTTCCCAGGCCCAGGGATGAGCTTTAGGCAGCCTGGGCCCTGCAGGAACCCTGTGGAGGAAACGTGGGGCCTCTAAAGGAGCACTCAGAGCAATCCCATCCTTCTTTTTTGCTACTGACTCAGACGCAGACACTGTCAACAGAACTAGAGAGAAGACTGCCAATAGCTCTAAGAACATCTTCCCAGCTCCTAAGAAAGGGTGCAAGGCCCTATCGAGGTCAACGGATGGGGATGTTATAGCTGGAGCGGTGGCCATCATCTTGCAAACATGAGGTAACAATTCTGGGGTCTGAGGCAGTGCAGAGAGGATGGATTCCAGGCCCTGTGAGTCACATAACTGCTCAGTGCACCAGCCTGAGCCTGCCACGTGACATGATGCACTCCTGGGTCTCAAGCCATTGTGAGTCGGCAATCTACACTCACAGCCCAAAGCACCCTGGTTCATGTCTGTGTGCACACGTACAAATGCTTGAGTTTTGAAGTTTCCCTTCTTAATATCAAAACGGGGCCACCTGGTGCAGAGGGAAGGCCAGGAAGAGGAAGTGTCATGAGAGGCCAGGGAACCGTCACTTGTTCCTTATTTATTTTTATCTAGGACTGGGTATTGAACCCAGGGCCCAGTGCATACTTTGCAAGTGCTCTACCACTGAGCTACACCCCCTAGCCTATTTTTTATTTTTTATTTTGAGACAAGGCCTTGCTAAATCATGCAGGTTCCTCTCATGATCCTCCTGCCTCTGCCTCCTGACTCGCTGGATTATAGGTGTGGCAACCACACCCAGTGTCTGTGACCGGTTCCTGCCTGGCCCCATGGAGCAGGCGGCATGGCAGGGCACTTTTGGGTGGTGTCCACTCCTGCCCCCTCAGGATAGTCCAGGGCTGGGCCTGTGGCTGCTCTGGGCTGCAGGGCCCCCACCGCCGGAATTCCTCCTGGCCGTGGGGCCGAATGAGCGTGAAGCCCTCGGGGTCAGCCCGCTGGGCAGCGGCTCTTTCCCACAGACCTCCGAGCAGCACTTGAGTCAGCAGAGCTATTTCTGACGTGCTCCCTCATCTAGCCACTATCTTAATTTGTAAGACGTAGTTGATGCTCCTCAGAGACGCAAGTCTGCCAGGGAGCCCACAGGACCTGCCAGACTGATTCTGCCGCCAGCCCTCGGACCTGGCCTTGGCTGGGCTGTGCAAGGAAGTTCCAGCTCCTGTTCCAGGGTGACTGCTTTCCGGAAGCTTCCTGGGCATGAGCTGCCTGTTTCATGGGGCTCCCTCCTATCCCAGCCCCCAAGGGAGCCTGGGGGCAGGAGGAGCAGGAGCTCCCTAGGGTGGTGTGTCACGGTTGCCCCACAGGCTTGGTCCTGACAAATGGCCCAGGATGCCTCTGCCCCTCCATTGCCGATACACGTCTGTTGTGGATTGAGTACGACATGCCCCTCACTGCTCATTTATTGCTATTATTTTGCTGTTGTTTTTAGACAGGGTCTCACTATGTAACCCTGAGGCCCGGGCTGGTCTTGAACTCGCTCTGCCAGGCTCCTGTTTTGAATGCTTGGTCCCCTGCCGAAGGTGCTGTGTTGGGAGGTGGGACCTGTCTGGAGGAAGGAGGTCCCCGGAGGTGAGTCCTCGGAGGCATATTATCCCTTGCTGCTACTTCCTGTCATGCTTTCTGCTTCCTGGCCCACCATGGTGTGACTGAGCTGCTCCCCCTTGCCTTTCCCACCACGATGGACTGCAACCCCCTGGAGCCTGAGCCAAAATAAACCTTCTCTCCTGGCATCACTCCTGTCAGGTATTTGACCACAGTGATGCAGAAACAGCTAACACTGTCCTTGTCTGATGCCACTCTGGAGGCCTTGCCAATTCCTCACTCGCCCTGGTCTCCGACACATCTGGCCCCACACAGGTCAGCTGGGAAAGGTGAAGAGGAGAGAAGGCAGTGGGGTGAGCCCATCGCTGTACAGGTGAGAAAATGGGGCTCGGATGGGTGACCAGGCTGGCCCAGGACGTTCCTGTCCATGTCATTGTCCCTCAGAACTTTCCAGCTTGGGACAGATGCACTTGAGGCTCCCTGGAGATCTGGATGTCAGCTGCCCGGGCCACTGTGTTGAATCGTTTGTTCATTACTTCATTCATTCATTCATCCATCACCAAGGGTCTGAGGGGTGTCCACCGGGGACCAGCGCTGAGTGGGCAGTGGTGAGCAAGGACTGACCAGCCATGTCCTGGAGGTGGAGCCATATGGTCAGCAGTGGTCTTGGCCTCAAGCAGCCCAGATGGCCACAGGGGCCCAAGAAGCTGCAGGGAGGAACACGGTGGTGGAGTTGCTCCCCTCAAATCCACTTCTGACCTTATTTGGAAACAGAGTCGTTACCAATATCTGAGATGAGGTTTCTCTGCCCCACGACTGAGGTCCTCGTAACAGGCAGGAAATGCACATGTGCACGCATCCACACGCTCCCACGGGTGTGAGACGCAGGGGCAGAGATGGGATTCGAACATGTACCAGTCAAGGGGTGCCTGGGCTGGCTGCCGTCCCCGCCAGCTGCTGGAGGCACCTGGAGCAGACTCTCAGTCAGGGCCCTGGTGGGAGCCATCCGCCACCACCTGGATCTCAGCCCTGTGGCCTCCAGGGCGGTGAGGAGCGGTTTTGCTGCGTGACCCACTCAGGCTGCGGTGCTTGGTCATGCAGCTCCTGCAGATGCTGCGGCTTTCAGCTCTGGACCCTACGGCAACCCCTGGCTGGGCCAATGGAATGTTCCGGGTCTGTTCTCACGCCCCGTGTGTGTGCTCCCCTGCTAGCTGGGGGGGCCTTCTGGATGTGTTCTCTAACTGTACCACGGGCATCATGTTTGTGTTCATGGGGCACTTGGGATGAGGCTGGTGCAGCCTCCAGTCCAAATGCTCAGAATTTCAGTGAATTTTAACTTAAGTGGAAGTGTCTACTGGTGGCTGGTGGCCACCACGTGGGACAGGTGGCTCTGGAGTCTTCCGTGGCTGCAGAGTCCCCTGTTCTAAGGCATGCATGCACAGGGACTTCAGCCCCAGAGTTTTTGAGGTGTACGTGGAGAGGGGTGGTATGAGAATCCCCGCTTTCTGGGGTAGAGCTTGGTGTGGCTGGCACTGCCCTGGTGGCCTCTGATCGAGTGGGGGTCTTCAGTCTCCAGTGGTTGTGGTCCTCAGCTGAGCTGTGCTGAAGTGACCTGGCTTCCTGGACACCCAGCAGTTCTTTTTCAGTTATATCCCCAAAGGGCTTTGCCAGAAACTCTGACTTTCGGGGCAAGTTACCCCAAATCTCACGAGCACTTACTTCCCAGGAATTGGCAGGGTTGTTTACAATTCAGACTCTGCCACCAACTCCATAAAAAGTTTTATGGGAGGCAGTCATTCCCCAGGAGGCCGCTTGCCACGACAGGCTTCCCGTGAGTGTTACGCAAGTGTGAGATGGGGTTCTGGGAGCCGGGCGGCCCTGTGCCATCATGAAATTACCCTAAAATTAGTGTCTCTAGGGTCATTAGGGGAAGGGAGGAGGCCCAGACACGCATGGCTGTGGGGGGGGCTTGAAGTTGGACTCAGGATGGGTGCGCTGGGTGTCAGGGGCCAGGTGTGAGCAATTGTGGACCAAGCCTTTGGCTGGGCTGCAGGCCGTGGGACCCACGAGGGCTCGAGGCGGAGTCTGAAGCCTGCACTCAGCTCACAGCTGCCCCTCTCTGCGGCACCTTAAATTGAGGAAACAGGTTTAGGGGTGCAATGATGGTGGCGATCAGGGTGTGATGTGAAACGGACAACAGAGATGATGGTGGGGAGAGAGGCAATGGTGTCGCTGCAAGGGGGTGGTCGTTATGAGGAGGTGGTGGTGAGTAGGGGGTGGTCGTGAGGAGGGGG
>VMDO01005379.1:99863-112798 GCA_007922755.1 Pedetes capensis | reverse complement strand
CTATGACCTCCAACACTCCCTCACCCCAGCTGCTCTCTGCACAGGAAGAAATGAGCCAAAGGCAAGCTAGGTTAGCTTCATCTGTATTTATAGCTCCCTAACTCCTGCATGGGCTGGGATTTAGCTCAGTGGGTAGAGCGCTGCGCTGCAGTCTCTGAGGTCCCGAGTTCAATTCCCAGCACCGCAAAAATGGGAGAAAGGCCTGGCAATCCATTCCCACAGCAATCCCGAAGCACTCAGCCATTGAAAACCCTATAAGCCTCGCTATGAGTTGGATACTGACTCGACTGCACCTAACAACAATGAAAGACTATGTCTTTCATTCACATTTTAAAAAAAAATCAGTTTTGCCTGCAGCCATAGCCCTATGGCATCCGATCCCGTCAGATCTTGGAAGCTAAGCAGGGTCGGGCCTGGTTAGTACCTGGATGGGAGACCGCCTGGGAACACCAGAAGCTGTAGGCTTGGGAGAAGGACCTGGCAACCCCCTCCCAAAAATCAACCTGCCATTGAAAACCCTACGCACAGCAGAGAAGCACTGACAATAGTGTTTCCCCTGTTGTACAGAGGGTCGCTATGAGTCGGATACCGACTCGACGGCACCTAACAACAACACAACTCCTGCATTACCGCCTGAACTACTACTCCTGTCAGATCAGCAACAGCACTGGATTGTCTTCCATGGAACCAGTCCCTGGCGCCAAAAATTTGGTAACTGCTGATTTAAGTCCATGCAGTTAGCCCACTATAATGGAACCATGTGGGGCGTGCACTTCCTAGTCTGGCCTGGATATTCAGACAGGTGGAGCAGCCGCCCAAACAGATAACTAAACACAACTCCCTCAGGACCCTTGGGTGAGGGGTGTGGACTCCTGTAGCCCTTGGGAACTCCACAAGAGTGTGGAAAGGAAAAGCCTCAGGACTCTTTACTTTAGGGGACCATGCAGCTCTTTATTGTCTCTCAGCCCTGATAAGGGCAGAGAGGAACCCAAGCAAGTGCACAGCTATAACAAGTATTAGCAGCCTAAGTGCTGCAGCTCTCTCGCTGCCTCATGGGTAACGGCAGCTCTTTTGCGTCCAGTCCTGGGACTGGAGTCTGTCCTCGTAGTCCGTCTTTCCTTGAGAGTGCCATCTAGTTGTCCTGGTCTCGGTAGTCATGAGGAGAGAAGCTTCCATGTTGCTGGTCAAATCCAGAGAGAGAATTCTTTCCTCACTGGTGGTTGGGCGGGGAGAGAGAGAGAGCTGCTGCAGTGCAGGTCCTTATATAGCTTGCCTAGAATGGCCTGAGCTAATTAGCTTTGAGTCCTTTGTTTCCCAATTTTCCAATCAGGTTCAGGGGATTTATGAAAGGTTTTGTACAAATGTCCAATCATGTTACTTTCACTTTTGCTAGATTTCTAATTTATAAACCAGATCTTCAAAAGCCGTTTTCCCAGTTTTGGGGTTTTTGCCAATTTCCTCCCAATTTCTCCCTACAGAACCAGTCTACCACCTTGTAGAATTTCAATGCAACTTTGAATGTTACAAATTGAAAGGATGACTAATTTAGAAATGATGCCATCTATTTCAACTATTAGCTATTTTTTCAGTAACAAAGAACTAGTTCCATTTAACATAATTATACAAGATTTATATGACGAGAACTCCAAATGCTGCTAATGAACTGGAATATTTGAATAAATATGAAGGTGTTCTTGTATAGAAAGAATGGATGATAGACATGAATTGAGTGGTCACAGAACAAGCTATGGATGATATTTTATTTTATAAGCTGTGACATATTGTAGGACTTCAGTCTTGGTCATAAGAGAAGCTGTGGTTTAAAAATATATATGGGCTAGGGATGTGGCTCAGGGTGAAGCACCTGCCTAGCATGCACAAGTCCCTGGGTTATATCACCAGCATCCACCTACCCCCATAAAAGATTTATATTTAGCCGGTATGGTGGTGCATGCCTGTCATCCTAGCACTCAGAAGGCTGAAGCATGAGGATCACAAGCACGAGGTCAGCTTAGGCTACATAGTGAGACCCTCCCTGTGAAAAACACAAACAAGACTTTAAAAAATTAAAACTATATAAAATTGTCTACAGAAGTGTCAAACCTTTTAGCTTCTATGGGGCATATCAAATAAAGAGGAATTGTCTTGGGCTGCACATAAATTATGTAGTTAGTGCATATACATAATAAGTGGATGGTCACAAGAAAATGAACACTAAAAAACATGTGATGTTAAAAGGTTTTGTGGGTCTGCATTACTAGCTGTCCTAGGCAGCATGCAAGCTGCAAGTTGAACATGCCTGATCCCTAACGTGGATGAACCCTGAAAACATTATGCTATATAGAATAAACCAGACAGAAAAGGAAAGTTATTATAAATGTTCTTTTTTAATTGTATGATGTGTTCCTTAAAAAAGAAAACTTAGCTTGGTGTGGTGATGCATGCATCTAATCTCTGCACTCAGAAGGCTGAAGCAGGAGGTTTTTGGTTAGAGACCAGCCTAAGCTATATAATGAGACCCTATGCCCCCCAGCAAAAAAAAAAAAAAAAAAAAAGAAAAAAGAAAAAAAGCAACAATAAACTCTTAATTCCAACTTTTAACTGAAAACATTTGGCAAACTGTAAGGGACAATGAAGTATGGCAAATGGTAAGGGATTATGAAGTAAATATAATATATATTATATATACCACATTTCCCCCATGTGTCTCTCAGCTTCTGCTGTTGGGGTTTGTGTGTTGCTGTGATGCTGAAAGCTATGTCACCACTATTTCAAATACCAGCAGGGCAATACATGGTGGACAAGTTTCAGCTGAGTTTCCAGACTAAGACTAGGGAGAAGGACCCAGCAGCCCACTCCCGAAACAATTAGCCATTGAAAACCCTATGAATGGCAGAGAAACATTGTCAAACATAGTACCAGATGAATGAGCACCCCACTCTGGAGGGCATTCAAGAAATGACTGGGGAAGAGTTGCCTCCTCAAAGTAGAGTTGATGTTAGTGATGGGAATGGAGTAAATTCCTTGGGACCTACTTTTGCTGATGTGACACAATTCAAAATGAGAAGAAACACAGTGGCTGCAATAATGGACTCAAACATAAAAAGATCACGTGCATGGCAGTGTTGAGTAGTGTTTTGTTTTGTTGTACATAGACTTATTATTAGGTGGATTCAACTCAGTGGCTCCCAACAACATATAACATGTATTAAAGTCTACTATTGTCCTCTCCCTCACTTGTCTATCAGTTTGCCATGCTGTGAGAGCTTTTGTGTTGCTGTGATGCTGAATGGTACACCACTGGTATTACAGCGAGGTCACCCATATGGACAAGTTTCAACTGGGCTTCCATACTAAGACAAACTAGGGAGAAGGATGTGGCAACCTACTCCCAAAAAAACTAGCCATTGAGAACCCTATGAATAGCAGAGAAACACTGTCAGATAGTGCTGGAAAATGAGCCCCTCAGGTTGGAAGACACTCAAAAGATGACTGGGGTAGAGTTGCCTCCTCAAAGTACAATTGACCTTAGTGATGGGAATGGAGTAAAGCCCCAGCAACCTCCATTTGCTGATGTGACAGGACTCAAAATGAGCTGGGAAAACTGTAAATATCCATTAGTAATTGGAGCATTCAATGTATATGGTATGAATCTAGGAAATTTTAGAAGAGATCCATATTTGTGCCCATTCCCAAGAAAGGGAATCCAACCAAATGTGGAAATTATTGAACAATATCATTCATATCTCACACAAGTAAAATTTTGCTAAAGATCATTTAAGAGTGACTGCTGTAGTATATTAACAAGAGACTGCTGGAAAATTAAGCCAGATTCAGAAGGCGGCATGGAACCAGGGATATTATTATTAATGTCAGGTGGATATTAGCAGAAAGCAGAGAATACCAAAGAGATATCTATATATATTTTATTGACTATGCAAAGGCATCTGACTGTGTGGATCACAGCAAATTATGGATAACACTGCAAAGAATTGGAATACTAGAGCACTTAATTGTACTCATGAGAAATGTGGGCACAGATCAGGAGGCAGTCATTCAAACAGTATGAGGAAACACTACTTGGTTTAAAGTCAAGAAAGATGTCCCTGAGGGCTGTATCCCTTCACCATACCTTTTCAATCTCTATGCTGAACAAATAACCCAAGGAGCTGGACCTTATGAAGAAGAATGTAGCATCAAGATTGGAAGAAGACTCATCAACAACCTCCTTCATGCAGATGATGCAACTTTGCTTGCTGACACTGGAGAGGATTTGAAACATTTACTGATGAATATTAAGGAACGCAGCCTTCAGAATGGATTGTGCCTCAACATCTGCAAAACAAAAATCCTTTCAACTGGGTCAGTGAGCAACTTCATGATAAATAGAGAAAAGATTGAGGTTGTCCAAGATTTTGCTTTGCTTGATTCTACAATCAACACCCATGGAAGCAGCAGTCAAGAAATCAAAAAACGCATTGCATTGGGAAAAGCTGTGACAGAAGATTTCTTTAAAGTGTTGAAAAGCAAAGATGTCACATTGAAGACAAAGGTGTGCCTGACTCATGCCATGGTATTTTCAGTTGCATCATATGGTTGTGAAAGTTGGACATTGAACAAGGGAGACAGGAGAAGGATTGATGCTTTTGAATGATGGCACAGGAAACAAATATTGAATATACCATACACTGCCAAAAGAACCAACAGATCCATCCTAGAAGTGCAACCAGAGTACTCCTTGGAAGCAAGGATGGCTAGACTGCATCTGACATATTTTGTACATGTAGTCAGGAGGGAACAATCCCTGGAGATATCATGTTTGGGAGAGTGATGGGTCAACCAAAAAAAGGAAGACCCTCCACTAGATGGATTGACACAGTATCTGCAACAATGGCCTTAAACATAAAAAAAGATCATGTGTCTGGCACACAATCGGGGAGTGTTTTGTTTTGTTGTTCATAGGGTTCCTATAAGTCAGATCCAACTCAATGGCAGCTAACAACAACAACAAAACCCTAGTAGTCTTCAGAGGTCACTCCAGTCCTCATAACAGCCCCACAATATAGACCTTATTAGTTTCATATCGCAGATGAGGAAAATGAAATTCTTTGAGGTTAATTGGTTTGGTGAATTTCCCAGAGCTAATTGATGCCACAGACAAGGCTTAAACTCCTGTCTGCCAGTTTCTGAAGCTGAAAAATTTGGGAATTCAAATTGAGTATCTTTATCTTAGAAGAGATTTCCTAATCTGATGTCTAGTGTCCTTTATCTCCATTTTCTTTGAGGAGTATAATTCCACCATCAGAGATGGAGCACATGTCCTGAGCTATGAGGGGCTATCTGATAATGGAATATTTTCCTTCAGTTCACAGGAAAATGCATGGTTTAATAGGGATGCATAAAGTTGCTCTGTGATGCACCTCCCAAACTCACTGGGCTTGCTAAGCTACATCATAAAATATCAGGCCTTGAACAAAGGAGAACCATCCTAGTATTCTGGGACTTGGCTAGAATATACCCTAATCATTTTAGAGAGACATTGCCAAAGGAACATGTTCCTACATGTGACAACATTATAATGAGTGTGCAAATTGCTGGGGAGAAATAACAGGAATTCATATTAAATTTGCAACAACAAATAGAGGTGTGGGGTAGGCAAATTCCAAGGTCTAGGCTGAAGTTATAACTTTGGGAATATAACTCCTACAATGACCAGACACTGTTCTATGTAGTGTTTTGTTATTAGCGAAAGAGACCAAAATCCCTGCTCTCATGCAGTTTTTATCTTATAAGAATACACAGACAAAAAATAAGGTAATGACTCAGTTATGTGGTATATTAGTGATATTTTATTATGAAAAATTATTAAGCAATCAGACATTTTGCCTGAAGAGAAAAGGCTTAAGGAAGATACTGCTAATTTCAATAGTCAATTCTCAAAACTCATCTTACTTGATTTGTCAACAGAATTCAACAATTGATTGTCCTTCCTTCAAATGCATTTCCTGGGTTCCAAGATTCCACATTATATTGGTTTCCTCCTATGTCAAAGGTTATTGTTTTAGATATTTTTATCTAATTTCTTCTCTGTCTGTACTCATGGCATACTAGTATTTGATCCTGCCTGATCTCAGAAGCTAAGCAGGGCCGGCCTGGTAGGTACTTGGATGGGAGACTGCCTGGGACTACCAGATGCTACAGGCTGGGGAGAAGGACTGGGCAACCCACTCCTGAAACAATCTGCCATTGAAAATCCTATGAAAAGCAAAGAAGCACTGATAATAGTGCGGGGCATGACACAGTGTTGCAGGATGTTTCGTTCTGTTCTACATAGGGTTGCTATGAGTCAGAGCTGACTCGATGGCACCTAACAACAACAACAACAACAACAACAACAACAACAACAATTTCTCCCATCTCTGAGCATTTGGAGTACCTAGAACTCAGCCTTTGACCTTCTCCCTTGGTTTCCATGCTCCTGCTTGGTCATCTCATCCAGTCTCATAACTTTAGATACTACTGTCTTTAGCCAAATTCCCAAAGCTATAACTCCAGTCCAGATCCTCAAATTTGCCTACTCAACATCTCCATCTGTTATTATAAATTTAATATGAATTCTTGTTATTTTCCCTCCAAATCCTGGCCCCACTCACTCTCTTCTCTGTCTTAACTGATGCTAACTTCATCCTTCTAGTTTTAGCTCAGGCTGAAAAGTTTAACATCTTCTTTGACCTTTCTCTTTCTGACCCCTTCCCCACTAAGTCTGCCCTGTTCTACCTTCAAAATACATCCAGAATCTGCCTCCTCCTCACTTCTTGTATTACCAGTAATTGCCCTCCCACCTTTCATCTTTGTTCCCCAGTACTCAGTTTCTTTTCATCTCAGCAGCTACTGTGTTTTTCTTTTTAATTAAAATGTAAGTCAGGCCATGCTGTTTTTCTGTTCAGTGCCTATCAAGAGCTTCCCATCTCACTCAGAATACAAGCCCTTGCAGTGGTTTACAAGGCCTAATATGATACCTCTTCTCCCCACACCTCATCTTTATTTGTGGTTACTTTCCTCTCTTATAGTTTTCCTTGCTATCCCTGAGCCACATTAGGCACACTTACTTCCTAGGGCCTTTGTATTAGCCTTCCCTGTGCTTGTGCATCTTGAAGTAGCTTCATTGCTCATGCCTCTCCTCCAGATATTGATTGGAGTGTCATCTCAGTAAAGCTTTCCCTGGCTAACCAGCTGAAAAATTCCAACATTCACACCCCAGGCATAACCTAACAATCCAGGACTTCAAACCCTGGAAAAATTGGGCTCAGGTTCAGGTATGGGTTCAAGATATTAAAATTTAGAGAATTCAAGTTCAAGTTGAAATCCTATGTGTAGACAGCAGGGCTTCAAACTTAACCCAGCCCCAAACCTTGAACCCATTCTAGTTCAAACATTTTTAAAATGTTTTCTGAATCCAAACCTTAGCCTGAAACCAGTAAAAAATTGTGTTCAGGTCCAGCTTTTGATTTTTTTGTATCATTGGCTATTTAAAAATTGAAAAAAAAGAAAAAAATATTCATATATCTACACATAGATGAAAATTTTAAACCTGAACCCAAATCGAACCCAAACCCTCTAAATTTTAACATATTGACCCTGAACCCAATTTTTCACAAGTCTGAAGTCCTGTAACATGCCACATATTACAGTGAACACACATAGCTCATTGTTCAACCCCATATGAGCTCTTGGAGATTTTTGTCTGTTTCATTCATTGCCATATTCTCAGGCTCATATCAGGTGTTCGGTACATCAATGGTCTCAGCCAAAGATCACCAGGAACATACCTGGAGCTAAACAAGTCGGGGTTTGGGTTTGTTGCAGTGAGGGAGCAGTAGGGGGACCCAGAGGGCTGCTCCATTAGAAGATAGTCACAAGGAGCATTGGGCTTAGTCAGGTGATCTGGGGGAGATTTCAAGGAATTGGGGCTGCCAAGAAACAGGAATAATGATCTGATTGTGTAACTTAATGACTTTTATGTTGAAGGAGGGCAGAAGAAAGTAAGGCTAAGGATATAGTTGTTAAAGAAGCAGCAGTTAGTGGGAAGAAGGACATGTTTGGTTATTTTTGAGCTTTACTGAATGACTTTAATTATTTTGTGTGTATGCTTAGATAGCCTGCAGCTGTAGCCTTGTGGCATTAGATCCCGTCAGATTTCAGAAGCTAAGCAGGGTCGGGCCTGGTTAGTACTTGGATGGGAGATCGCCTGGGAACACCAGGTGCTGTAGGCTTGGAGGACTGACCCAGCAACCCATTTCCAAAAATCAATCTGCCATTGAAAACCTTATGAACACTGTCAGAGAAACACTGACAATGGTGTTTCGCCTGTTGTATATAGGGTCACTAGGAGTCGGATACCTACTTGACGGCACCTAACAACAACAACAATGCTTAGATAAGATTAATCAAGTGGTTTTGTTTTGGTTTTCCATTACTTTATTGAGATCATGTTGTTGTTGTTGTTGTTGTTGTTGTTAGGTGCCGTGGAGTCGGTATACAACACATAGTGACACTATATACAACAGGCAAAACACTACTGTTGTGCTTCTCTGCTATTCATAGGGTTTTCAATGGCTGATTGCTTTTTGGGGAGTGGGTTGCCGGGTCCTTCTCCCAAGCCTACAGCACCTGGTGTTCCCAGGCAGTCTCCCATCCAAGTACTACCCAGGCCCGACCCTATTTAGCTTCTGAGATCTGATGGGATCTGATGCCACCGTGGTACAGCTGCAGGTTATTAAGATCATAGAATAGCTTTATTCCATGAAAGTGTTTTCATTAGGAGAATACTGTGGCCTATCTGTAAATGCAAGGACAGCTCCTAACACCATGGAGGGTAAGCTGACAGAGCAAGCCAGTTTCCCAGGTCAGTGGTTGCTTTTCTCTTTTTCAAGAATAAATTTGGTAAATGATTGAATGAATGAATATGATGGTGATATTCACATATCAGTAGTATTGTCAAGTAAAGTTAGGCTTGTTTTGTAAGAATTCAGAGGGTAGATTTGGGACAGTGGTAAAGTCAGAGAGTGAACAAGCTTCACCCCTCATAAGAACTATAACAAAATGAGCCCCCTGTGGGGAAAGGCATTTCAGTGACTTGACTTCTCAACAGAGGCTGGAGTGATAATGACTGGGCTACAGGAGAAATGACTAAGGCACTTCAAGGAAGGCTGGATGTGAGGCCCTCGGATTTCTGTGCAGTTCTATGAAGATCTGTCAAAGCTTGCTTGGCCTTCCAGCTGCTTCCTATGAAGTTCCCAGTAAGAATCAGACACTGTCTACACTAAAATGAAGAAGCAGCTTTTTCAGCCCTCAAGAATTTCTGTCTAGACACAGAGACAGATACAGAAGCAAACATCTGCAGTTCAGTTCCTCACAGCAGTTTTGAAGTAGTAGTTATTATTGGGGACAATTTTCCTCCCAAAGGACATTTGGTAATGTCTGGAGATATTTTTAGTTGTCACAAAGAGGAAGGATAATTTGCTGCTTGCATTTAGCTGATAGGAGCAAGAGTACTGCTAAGTATCCTATAATACACAGAACAATGTCCCACTTATACATTTCTGTTGCTATAATAAAATACCTGAGACCAGCCAATTTATAAAGAATAGAAGTTTACTTAGCTCAAGGTTAAGGAAGATGAGAAGTTCAAGAACATGGTGCCAGCATCTGTTCAGTACATGGTAAGGGACTTCTTGCTAGACAATATGTGGGAGACTGCATTAAATGGCAAAACAGAACAAGCCTGCAAGCTCATGTCTTACTCTTTTCAGAAAGCAACTAATAATATCATGGGGAACTGACCTTCCTAACCTAATCTAACACTCACTAATTACTTTCCAAAGTCTAACCTCCAAAATATTAATATCTGAATTTAGGGATTAACTTTCCAACACATGAACTTTTGGGAGACACATTTAAATTACAGCACATATCAAAGAATTATGTGCCTAAAATATCAATTGTGCCAATGTTTGAGAAACCCTGTTTCAGAGAAAGGGTCAGAGTCATAGATACACAGAAAGGAAGGATCTATGCTGACTGTAAAGGAAGTGGGTAAAGGTTTTACAGAGGAGATGGTATCTGAGCTGGGGTTTAAAAGAGAAATACAAATTCCTTGGTAAAGAAATGTTTAATTTATTATGAAAAAACATCCTGAAATAATGATAGATGGACTGACATAATGTCGGAAAATTGTTACAACATACTCCTGTAGGGGAGTTGATGGAAAAGTGTGGCAAGGAGTTAATAATTTTTGAAATCGGTGATGAGTAGGATGAGGAAGTTCATGGTGGTCTTATTTATTTATTTATGTATTTTCTTGAGACAGAGTCTTGCTGCAGGCTATGCATGAACTCTGTGTGTAGTCCAGGCTAGCCCCAACTTGAAATCCTCCCACCTCAGCCTCCCAAGTGCTGGGATTCCAGACATGGGGCACCACACTCTGTTAGTCCACCATACTTTTAACTTTGGTGTATTCATGAAATTTTCTGTAACAATCAAGTTTTTTAGTTTCAGTAAATTGCAAATAATGTAAAACTTACCATTTTATCCATTTAAAATATATAACATCTTGGTAGTAAATATATTCACTGAGGGGACAAAACACTCCTCTCCTGACAGAGTTCCAAGATCCTGAGATAATAAACAAGTAGAGCATTCCTGAGATTCTAACTTCCGAAATTTATTTCTTCCTCCATTCCTGCAAAGAAACTATCCCCACCAATGCTAAGGCAAAATCCTTGTCAGTTCTATATAAGGCCCAACCTCACTTCAGCTGATTGCAACAGTACTTTCGTCCCTTCCAACACTGCTGCTAATGGCCTTGCCCCACCTTTGCTTTTCCCCAATAAAAATGTTCCTCTACAGGTCACTGGATTCCCTTGTGTCTATGTATATTTGCCTTGCAGATTTTCCTGTCATCTTGGTGTTGAAACCTGCGAGGTTGTCAAGGCTTTGCCTTGCAGCATGAGCCTTGACCTCTCCCAAACAGACAGGATGGAACCAGCTCACAACCTCTAGTCTCCCTAGGGAAAATCACTCTGCTATGCAATTGGTGAGTAATCAGTTTTATCTGATTGTTTGGCATCACTGCTCTCATTCATTCTTCCTTCCTGTCTGATTTTGGTCATCTGTTTCCTTTCCTTTCATACCTTCATGTTGTGGTACCATTCCTAAGTCCTGGTGCCAAGCCTAACCAAAACGTCCAGTTCCCCAGGGGGGTCTAACTGTGAACATGTACGTAATCTCTTCTTACAAACTATTTTTGTACAAATTATTGTCCTACTTTACACCCTTCCCATATTTCATGCCCTAGGGGCTCTCTGTTTTCCCTCAAGCCTCCTTATCACCCTCCACATAGCTGGACATGCCCAGACTTTTATAGTTTCATTGTTCTCTCTAAATTCCTTGTCCTCTAGAAAATCTAAGACTCCCCCCTTCTTCTCCTTCCCACTATTAGTCAGTTGGGTTTAGCCAAGATTGTGAGGTCAAAACCCTAAACAATAGGGTGAGACACAGTCGTACAGATTGTGTTAGGAAAAAAAAGACTGGACTGATCTCCAACCTGTGTGCTTGCTTGCTGACTAGACTTGCAGCCTGCACCTGCTTTGCAAAGAGGGAATTCACCTTGCCAAGAAAAAACTTAGACTCTTTAATTCTACTACTGTCTTTATTATTGATGTTACGCGTATCTCCAACATAAAGTTCCCAGGAATTAAGAACATTTTCTTGCTTGGTTTACCTTCCATTTTTCTGGTGATATCTAGAGTCTCAGGAACATCTCACAATGGAACTAATTCTACCCTTTCCTCTGAACATGGGAGCAGTAAAGTCATTCCCAAAAGGAGACACTTTTAAACTGCTTTCTGGGCTAATTTAAAGCCACTAGTTCTCCAATATGAAATTAAAGCCATTTGGACCCAGCACTAACCAGTCAAATTCAATCTGGCAGAAGAAAGAGAAGGAGAAGGAGAAGGAGAAGCAGAAGCAGTGTTTGATTATAGTACCTTAATCCATTTGGATAATTTCCATCATAATAGAACAGAGCAAGATTCCCCATCTTTAATTTTTTCTGTCCTCAAACTTTTTTCCTTCTCTCCCCCTGTAAAGCCTTTTCCACTCACTACAGTCTCCCTACCATCACCACCTGTACTCTCTGGCCCCCTACCCAACACCAGCCTCTCAGCACTATAAACCTACTGATAACATTTCTGGCTTCTCTTTTGATCCTGCTGCCTGTCAGTTACCACAGGACTCCTCTGCCTCTCTTTTCTCCTCTCCCCAACCATCTACCCAAACTCAAAAACCCCAAGAAAAGGGAAGGGTCTGACCTATGCCTCATAAATGTCCAAAGCCCCCCAGGGGATAGTATTGGGTTTTTGTGTTAACATCCGTGCAGCCATCTTGGTTTTCAGCCACCATTTCATAAGTTAAGTTTCTGCCTTAAGGAAGGTCATTTCAAATACTTAACTTGGCTTCTTGGTATTGCCCCACCTTACTTAATCTATTATCCCATCTGGCTCTATGCTCAGCCCCTTTGGACATAATCTGATTTAATCTGGTCAGGGGTGGCACCGTTTGTGGCACCACCCAGAACCACTCCCCTAACATCGCCTCAACTGGAAAATTCCACTGTACCCCCACATAAGGAGCCATCTCATTGTACCTTGCTGCCGTTCTCATTTCCGGAGGAAGCCATTGTGTTCTTCTGCTTATTAAAATCTCTCGTGCGAGTTCTTGAGAGCAGAGTGGTCTTTGGGAGACACTTTCAGATAGGACTGTTCTAATCTTACCCACCCCAAGACTTGAAACATTTCCATGTTTCTCTGTCTCTCTTCCCTCCTGCCAGGGTCCTTCCTCCACTAGGGATGCTTTCTCTTCCCTGGAGTGCGCTC
>VMDO01005379.1:32761-99763 GCA_007922755.1 Pedetes capensis | reverse complement strand
GGTAGTGGTTGTTAGGTTCAGTAGAGTCATGTCCTACTCATAGTAACCTTCATAGAGTTTTCAATGGCTGATTGTTTCAGGATTGCCTTGGGAGTGGATTGCCACATCTTTCTCCCATTTTTGTGGTGCTGGGAATTGAACCTGGGACCTCAGAGACTGCAGAGTGATGCTCTACCAACTGAACTAAATTCCAGACCATTTAGAGGGTTAAGACTTCTTATCTTTTTTCCCATTCACCTCTTCTGGTTTCCTTCCTCCAGTGTTCAAATTTTTAGGAATTATGACTCTGGCTGTTCTGCTGCTAGCAGACTAACTCAGCTGCTGCAGCAGCCCTGCCTCCCCTCCTCCCTGCCTTTCCAGAATCTGAAGGCTGTTTGTACCACCACCACCACCCAGCCCACCACACTCTTCTGGTATTAACAGCATTTATGCTCTACTCCCTGCTTCCATAAAATACCTGATCTCACAAGCGTGCCTAAGTGATAGCCATGCCCATGGTCCCTCCTGTGGCCTCAACAGGAAAGCTTTCTTTTCTCTATCTCTGGCCCCTCCCCCATGATTCTCCCATAGCTCCTCTGCTACCAGCATTGCTAACTCTGCCCAGTCTGTCTCCCTTCCAATGCTTTTCTCTTTTTTTCCTTAGTCAACAGTTGGGCTTGCCTCCTCAGAAGCCCATTACCTGCTCATATTGCCTGAGGCTCAAATGATCCTGCCATCCTGGATCCCAATGAGCCTCCTCCCACTCTGCCAGTCTGCTCTCACAGTCCCAGATAATACCCAAGTGCGCTAATGGGCACAGGCTGTAACTGCTATGGATCACACCCCCTCTGGGTCGGGCTTAGCTGCTATACCCTGCATCCAGGGATCTGTCTCTTTTTCCCTTGAGGATTCAGACAAGTTGAATTCCCCTGATTGAGAGCTAGGCAGTCTTGGGGGAGTGACCATCCCTCAAGACAAACACTCCCAAGAAACTGGTCATTTCTTGGGACGTTCCTAAACCTGAAAAACTGGCCATCTTTCAGGTTACTCCCTTACTGAGAGGAATTTGACCTCTCCTTTCTCCCCACTTGTTCTTCATGGTCCCTTTCCTAGTATTGCAATGACCAAAAAGAAGTGATGGGCATTCAAACCTAATTCCTGGTTTTGTCAGCAGCAGTGCAGCAGAGGGATGTGGCTCAGCATTGCCGTCTAGACTGAGGAGTTCCCCTAGTTGAGGCCTCTTTTCAGGTTAAGCCAGGTCCTAAGCTTCCTCGAATAAAAGAATTTAAGGACGAGTCAGGGAGAGTGAAACAAAGTTACAGAGTTTATTAAGAACATGCTTTAGAATAAATGCCAGTGCTCAGAGAAAGAGATACCAATCCAAGATATGGACATGGGCTAGGAAAGAAGTATGTGAGCTTTTTTTTTCTCCAGTTTTAGTTAATTTAAGGCAGGCCTCCTGTGATGTCAGTCCTGGATGCCCAGCTCTGGGTGCCTAATGAGAAAGGCCCCTGTCATTGACACCAGGGGGATGCCAATAAGATTGAAAGAAATTTCATTATTAATATTATTCTAACAGAGGAAATTACCTTTAGTAAAATGAGATTATAAAGTGATTCAGCAGGTACATTGTATAGGTTTAAGGAAAGAGTCACCAGGGAGTTACCTGGGCATGTCTCAAAGAAGCACAGAATTACAGAGGAGAAAGCAAGGTCACACTCAAAGGTTACATACATTTTGACCCCAAGCAAGGCTTATTGCTCTTTTAACATTTTCTTTATTTAAAATGTCTCTCAAAAATAACTTCCCTGTGCAGGCAGTCCTCACAACAGTTTTCTTTGTAGTTGTGTCAAAGTTCTTGATTCTCAGCTGGTGAGATTCAAACCAGATCCTGGGGTGAAAGCTCTTTCCCTTTCCATGTTCCCCAAATTTCCCTGTCTTTCAATCCTACCAATTTCATTCTTAATGTTTTCTCCTTTATACTTGCAGTTTCCCTCAATGCATTCACCTCTGCTCCAAATTGTAAGACCATTTTTCTGTATCTTTTTGTCAACATGATTTTTTTTTTCCTATTTCAGGTCAAGCTTACAGTTGATGTTTTGGTGGTTATTACCTAACCTCAGAGCTTTCCTTACATGTTACTCATTGACCTTTAATAATGCAATATCTTTCTCTCATTTGAGTTATTCTTCTCTCTACTTAATAAGATGATTTAATTCTAAAAATGTCCATTATAACTATACCAGGGTTTCTGTATTTTCACAGAATGCCCATGCCTGATGCCCTGTGTCTTCTAACCTTAATTAGTCACCACGAGCCAGGCTATGTGCCTATGCCTGACTCCCAAGTTTCTAAATAAATGGAACACATCTATCACCCAGCGACACTTCCTTTATGAACTCGTTATATTCTGTCTCTTAAATTGGTAATTCTCCCTCAGTTCCTAATGATTCACCTCTTAGATGTCCAACAACCAGATTCTTTTATAAAAAGACAGGATACTGAGCCAGGCATGGTGGTGCCTGCCTGTAATCTCAGCGCTTGGGAGATGGAGGCAGGAGGATTGCAAGTTCAAGACCAGAGGCTGTCTTTGTAACTTAGTGAGACCCTGTCTCAAAAAAAAAAAAAAAAAAAAAAAAAAAAAAAAAAAAAAAGGGGGGGGGGGGCACCCCAAGGGGCCACCACTTACAAAACCAGCAACCAAAAGGGCCCGGGTTCAACCCCCAAAACCACAAAAAAAAAAAAAAAAAAAAAAAAGACAGGATACTTTTAAACATTTCCCTATTTACAGGTTTAGCTCAGACAGGATAGTTCTAGCTAACAAGACAAAACTTCCTCAAATAGGAAGTGATTCTTCTTTAGAGACTTGCCCTGAGTCCCTAAACAATAAGTCAGGAAAACAACTCTTTGCTAGACCAATAAATCCAACATCCACACGTCCAGGGTTTTAAAAGGGAGCTCTCAATGCCTCAAAGTTAAGTAGCCCAGGTTTTTGTTTTTAGTTCTCACTGTCAAGTTTTGCTTTGGGGATTTTCAGCTACATGGATAAAATGGAAACTCAAAAGGCCAGGGAAAGTATTACAGGCAATAGAACAAACCCAATTGACAGACTTTAATCCTGAGAAATACTATCTTTCCCCCAGACAAATTAAAACCTGTCCCCTCAGAGAAACCCCAGGCCAAAGAAGAGTTTCTTCAGTGGCCAACACTAACCTTCAACAGAGTCCTGAACAAACAAGGCGTGGCCACCTCTACAAAGAGGACCCTCCTGTAAGCAGTGACATCCCACCTTCTGGAGAGAAGACAGAGCTTCATTTGGCTCCATAAATGCTGCCCTCAAGAACCAAAAGCTGCCCAGGGTTTCCTGCTGAGGCCCAACTCAAGCAACTACAGACCATCCAAGAGCTTCTGGGTAAGTCCTGATGTGTCAGGTACAAATGTCAATTTCCCTTCAGATACTGAGGGCTTCTTCATCAGCCTTAATCAATTACCCAGCACCTTTAATAATGCAATATTTCTAAGTAAACCTACATAATAACCAATGTTAAGGAAAATGCCCAAAACCAAAGAATTTCCTTTAAAAGCTATCTGGCTACCCACACACGTAAAAATAATACATTTTATGGGGTCAGAAAGATATTCAACTAAGTGCCAAACAGAGAACTATATTAACTATTAAAGGAGTTCTTTTGCCTCCCCAAACCAAGTGGGTGAGCCCCATACAGCCATGAGATTGTGTATTACTAAAAACTTAGAAACAAGAGTCTCCATTGCCTGTAGCCGTACCACTGTGGCATCAGATCGCATGAGATCTCAGAAGCTAAGCAGGGTCCGGCCTGGTTAGTGCTTGCATGGGAGATAGCATGGGAAAATGAGGTGCTGTAGGTTTGGGAGAAGGACCCAGCAGCTCACTCCCAAAAAACAATCAGCCATTGAAAACCCTATGCGTAGCAGAGAAGCACCATAGTAATGTATCCTCTGTTGTACATTGGGTCGCTATGAGTTAGACACCAACTCAATGGTACATAACAACAACAACAAGAAACAAGAGTCTCAACTAGATCAGCTGCTTCCAGAGGGAAGAGCCCCTATGAGGGCCCTTTGTTATAGCCATTGCTTAACAACACCTGTTGCTCCTGAGTCTCCATAGCCTCAAGATAAAATTATCTACAATAAGACAAAGGTCCAGACATATTATAAAAAGGACACAAGAAAGTTATGAAAGTAGAGATTTTAGAAGCACAGAAACATGAAGTTGTTTATGCAAAGGAGGAATTTGATAAAGAAAAATTTTGTCCCAAGATTGGATGGATAAATAGAAGGATGGGGACAAAAATCCAGAAAGGATTAAAGTAGCAGAAGGTTTGAGTAGCGTAAAATTATAGTAAAGTGTCTCCAAAGAGGATGACATCAATCTCACCCCTCCATGTCCCATTCCCATATCTCTAACAACTCCTTTCTAAATGCAAAGAGCTATTCAGCTCATACCTTTACTGTTGACTCTTGATTTCACTGCTAAAATTGACCTATGACAGCTGGACCAAAAATCTAGAGATATTATTTCTTCAACTGGGCTACCTGACTCCAGGAAAGCTTCCACTCTTCCTCCTGGCTGTTCTCTCCCTAAAAATAAAGGCTTTATCCTTTACTGCCCCCCAGTCCCCGTCATAATCCTGCTCATTCTGTTGTTTGCTCCCTGCCTAATTCAATTCCTGAGCTCTTTCAGGCAGGAAGCAAATAAAATTTCCACCACAGTCCATGACCCAATTCCTCCTCCTGACTCCAGGGACATACCAGCCAGCCCTCCTGCCAACACTTGGCTTTTTCCTCCCCAAGGATGACTGCAACCCTTCTCAGCATGAAGCAGCCAGAGATAAGAACTTTACCTCCATTCCTATATAACCAAAAAGCCAAGAATGAGAGGACAAAGCGCACTTCCTCTGACAAAACTCCAAGGTCCTGAGATAATGGAGATCATCCCGCACCTCACAGGTTGAGCATTCCTGAGATCCTAACCTCCCAAACTTACTCCCTCCTGTCTTCCCACAAAGAAACTTTTCCCATCAGTGTATAAGCCCTCACCTCACCTCAGATGATTGATTGGAGCAGAGCCCACCTGCCTTCTAACACTGCTGCTGACAGCCCCCTTTTCCCATCCTCCTTTTATTTCTCCCACGCAAACATGTTCCTTAAAGGTCATTGGATTCCCTCATGTCTGTTTACCCTCTCCTTCCAGATTTTCCCATCATTCACAATATTGTACAACCATCATATTTTCTATTTCTAGAAATTTTTCATCATCCCAAACAAAAATTCTGAATTCATTAAATAATAATTCCCTCTTCTCCCTCCCAACTTTTGGTGACATCTATTCTACTTTCTGTTTCTATGATTTTGCCTATTTTAGGTAACTTATATAGGTGGAATCATCCAATATTTGTCCCTTTGAGTCTGGCTTATTTCACTTAGCATCATATCCTTAAAGTTGACCTGTGTTATAACATCTATTAGCTGAATAATTTTCCATTGTATGTATTTTATTTATGTATTCATTTTATTTATCCCCTCATCTCTTGGTTCAAATCAATTTTTAAAAGTAAATTCTTACAGCCAGGGATGGTGGTGCATGTTTGTAATCGCAGTGACATGGGAGTCTGAGGCAGGAGGATCACAAGTTCGAGGCTAGAGGCCACCTGCCCAACTTAGTGAGATCCTGTCTCAAATTAATTAACTAATTAAAGGAAATTCTTTATTTTGGTGGTGGGGGTTAGAGAGGTGCAGAAAGGATATTGTTTGCATGTGTAATAGATAGAAAGCAGTGGAAAATGGAATAACATAGGATTTGGAAAGTAGAGAAATTTGCCACTGCTGGATACAGGAGAACACAGGAGTGCTGTGGCAATGGAGCTGCAGAGAATGATAGAACTGATTTAATATGAACCTTGTATGCCATACTAACACTATAGTCTTTATCTTACATGCAAAATGGAGCCACCTGAGGTCCCTGCTCTGCCCCAATCAAAATATAGTTATATTCTCATTGTATAACTAGTACATACTTGGAGCTAAAAGTTCAAAACATACTGAAATATATATGCTGGAAAGAAAAAAAGTACCTGAAAAGTTAGTAAAAAGAGCTAACCACTATTAAACATTTGATATATATTCTATGACAAAGCATACCAGCCAAGGGATGCAAGAACCACCTACAGTTAAACAAAGTTAGGTTAAGTTAGCAAGTTGCATCAAAGAAGAGAATACACTCCCAGAAAATGTGTGAAGGGTCATTAAGAATGAATTGGAAAAAGTTTATTATAAGATTTGAGCTTGTGCTGGGTTATTCTAAAGCAATCTTAGGGACAGAAGTACCAGTTTTGGATTGTTGCTGTCAGAAGTAGAACCAACTGTGTGATGGGAGAGAGTTTTGGCAATTTTTATATAGAAGGCTAGAAGGCTAATGTGTGGTTAGAGATGTCATCGGTAAAGAACCTGCAATCATTCCTGTTAGTTAGAAGAAGATACTAGCAATTTTTGTGGTTTTAGAGTGATATTAACTCTGCCTTTCTCTACTATAGTCACAGAATGGGCTCACCTGATTATTGTTTATATCCTTTAAGAATATGTTTTGTTAGAACTGTTACAGCCTAGCAGTGGGCCTTTTTTTTTTTTTTTTTTTTTTTTTTTTTTTTTTTTTTTTTTTTTTTTTTTTTTTTTTTTTTTTTTTTTTTTACTTTCTTTCCCCATTTTAATCAAAGGCAGATGAAGTCAGCCTTCAGGATACATCATTTGATGAAATTCCAATTTATTGTTAAGACTGCATTAATTAGGAGGTTGTGAAGAGAGCATTGTTGTTCTAAAGTCACTAACTCGTCATCCTTTTGTTGGAAGATGAACTGTTGAATTATCCAATGTGACAATGGCTACAAGGCAGTATTTGCATGTATGGGGTATCAGGCAGAGCATCTAGTCCCCTAATCTCTTTGTTTCTTGGAATATTTTTAGTAATATTAAAGATTCCAGGCAGAGTAGGGCGGTGCATGCCTATAATCCCAGCAACTCAGAAGATGGAGCCAGGAGGATCAAGAGTTTAAGGTCAGAGACAGCCTGTGTAAATGAGTAGGACCCTCTCTCAACATAAAAAATAAAAAATGGGCTGGAGGTGCAGCCTAATGGTGGAGCACTTTCAAGGTATGTATAAGGTCCTGGGTTCAAGACCCAAGTCAAACAAACAAAAAAAGATTTCAGACAAGTCCATAGGGATATAAGTACAATATTTTTCTTTTCTTCCCTGGTACTGGAGTATTGATACCAAGGCCTCCCACATGCTAGGCAAGTGCTCTAGTACTGAATCACACCCTCTGCCCCTCATTTATTTTTTATTTTTTGTTTTTGAGATGGGGTTCTCACTAAGTTGTGCACATAATCCTCCTGCCCCTGGGTCGGTCCCTAGTTGCTGGGATTACAGGTGTGAGCCACAGTGCCTAGTTCACAATAATGTATCAACTGGAATTTTATGCCACTTAAATTCATAACAGCACTTGCTAAATTTATTTCCATTAAAGTTTTCCCTAATCTCTTCTAGAGCCTAAAAGCTCCTAGCCTAAGACTGTAGTGAATTTGATTAGGCAGCTGGCAAGGACAGTGGCAGTTCATGTCTATTAGTGATAAGACTAAACTATTTTCTCTAGTTTATTATATTTAGCAGCATTATCAGAATAGAGGAGAGTAGAATACTTTATTGAAAGCTGATTTTTGATTATTCTAAGAATATTAACATATTATGGATAGTGGAATTATTTTTTAAAAATCCAAATCATAAAATATATATGTGCTGTCAGTTTGCAAGGATAATTAAACCTAGAAACCAGTAATCAAAATCTTCTCAAGTCTATTATTGTGCAGTCTTTGTAGATGAATATTTATTTGTATGCTCCTTTTTCCTTTTTGGTGGTACTGGAGGTTGAACCCAGGGCCTTGTGCTTGCATGCTTTGCAAGTGCTGGACCACTGAGCTGCACCCCTATCCCATTTTCTTTCTTTCTTTTTTTTTTTATTTTTTGAGAAAGGGTCTTGCTAAATTACCAGACTGTCTCGGGTCTGGAATTTGCGATCCTTCTGGCTCCGCCTCCCGAACCGCTGGGATTACTGACATGCACCCCCCCTCCTGGTGTGCTCCTTTTAATCTGAGAATAGCATTATCGAAATGTCTCCGTATTAATATAGTTTACTTATATATTATTGAACTTAGAAAGATGGAACCAGTTTATCTTGTTAGTTTTATTTATTTTTTTTAATCCTAAATTTGGTAAACACAAGAACCCACAATAATTTGGGGTTAATGAAGATTTGGAGAGTGGCTGGGGGCATAGTTAAGTGGAGCATGCATGAAGCCCTGGGTTCAACCCCAGCATCCCAAAAAATAAATAAATAAAATTATGGAATGTGAAATAAACTTATTATTCTTATTAGGGCTGGGATTTAGCTCAGTTGGTAGAGTGCTGCCGTAGCCCTGTGGCTTCTGATCCCGTCAGATCTCAGAAGCTAAGCAGGGTCGGGCCTGGTTAGTACCTGGATGGGAGGCCGCCTGGGAACACCAGAAGCTGTAGGCTTGGGAGAAGGACCTGGCAACCCCCTCCCAAAAATCAATCTGCCACTGAAAACCCTATGAACAGCAGAGAAGCACTGACAATAGTGCTTCCCCTGTTGTACGGAGGGTCACTATGAGTCGGATACCGACTCGACGGCACATAACAGCAACAACAACAAATTCTTATTAGCCTCTTCCTCCTTCTTTTTGTACTGAGGTAAAATTCCCATAAAACAGAATTAACTGCTTTAAAGCATACAAACCAGTGATATTTAGTACATCCACAATGCTTTGCTGCCCTCACTTCTACCTAGTTCCAAAATATTTTTGTTGTTCCAGAAAGAAACTCCCATTAACAAGTCACTTTTTATTCCTCTAGTCCCGATGACAATCACTTTCTATTTCTGGACTAACCTATTCTGGATATTTCATTGTTGTTGTTAGGTGCCGTCAAGTCGGTATCCTACTCATAGCGACCCTCATAAGGTTTTCAATGGCTGACTGTTTCAGGATTGCCTTGGGAGTGGATTGCCAGGTCCTTCTCCCATTTTTTGCAGTGCTGGGAATTGAACTCGGGACCTCAGAGACTGCAGTGCAGCGCTCTACCAACTGAGCTAAATCCCAGCCCAGATATTTCATATAAATGAATAATAAAATGTGATATCTTGTGTCTGGCTTCTCTCACTCAGCATATTTTTGAGAGTCATTGATCTTGTAGCATTATTGGTATTTCATTTTCTCTCTCTTTCTCTGACTTTTTCTCTCTCTCTCCCTCCCTCCCTCCCTCTCCCTCTCTTTCATTTTTTGTGTTACTAGGAGGTTGAGCCCAGGGTCTTACACATGCTTTACAAGAACTCTACCACTGAGCAGCACCCCCAGCCCATTTTTTACTTTTTATTTTGAGTCACGGTCTCGCTAAATTACTCAGGCTGCCTCAGCCTCCAGAGTTGCTAGGATTACAGGCATGCACCACCATGCCTGCCTTGTTATTTCATGTCTTTTATTATTGTAGCATTGAAATAAGTTTTGTTGTTTTCTTTCTCTTTTTCTTCTCCTCCTCCTCCTCCTCCTCTTCCTCCTCCTCCTCCTTCTTCCCCTCTCTCTCTCTCTCTCTCTCTCTCTCTCTTTAAAATTCAGGGATTTTGTAGCCCAGGCTGTCCTTAAACTTGCAATTTTCCTGCTTTGGCTTCTGGAGTACTGAGATTACAGGCATGCACCACCATGGCCAGCCTGAAGTAAGTTTTGAAGTCATAAAGTATCAGCCCAAGTTTCTTTTCCTTTTTCAAGATTGCTTAGGTTATTTAAAGTTCCTTGCTGTTATGTTTTAAATCTAAAATGTCCCCCTAAGGTCATGTGCTTGAACCTTTGGTCCCTAGCTAATGGGGCTGTACTGGGTGGTATGGAACTGTGGGATACAGGATTCAGCTTTGTGGAAGTAGTCACTGGGGGTGAGCCTTTACAAGTTTTTGCCCAGAATTGTGACTCTGCTAGCTCTCAGCTTCCTGTTTGGGAAGATGTAAAGTTGTCCATATCGCCCTGCCATGTGCCTCTGCCTCACTTGCTCCACCGCCATTATGGACTGGTCTTCTAACTGCAAGACCCCCCAAAATATTTCCTCCAAACATTTGCTTCAATCAGTTTTTCTGTCACAGCAGTGCACTGCCTGACTAATAGAGAAAATTGGTACTAGACAGTGGCATCATTCCTGTGCAGAAACCTGACCATATGGTTCTTAGGCCATTGGGACTTGTTTGCAAGAGGAGTTTGAAAGAGTTTGGAGATGCAGGCGAGAGAAGCCCTAGAATGGGATAAGAGAGCCTGAGGAGCATTTCTGGCAAGCATTCAGAAGATCAGAACATTGCTGGTAGAAATGCAGACGGGGCTTACAGGGTTTCAGAGGAAAATAAGGACTTAGTTTAGCATTGGACTAGAGGTGATTTGTATTATAGTCTAGCAAAGAGCTTATCTGTGGTTTGTCCATATCCTAAAGATCTGAGTGAGGCTGAATTAAAAAGTAATAGACTCATTAATTTAGCAGAGGAAATATCATGAGGGTGTCAGGATATAGGAAGTGTGGCATTGTTATTCCTGGCTGCTTTTAGCCAGTTTTATGGGGAAAAAGTGGATTAAATAGCACAGCAAAAAGATCTGAAGAAATGTGCAGTTTAAAGAAGGTAAAAGCTGTGGCTTGTGTAAGGTTACTACCAACATAGCAGCTAGTTTGGGCAAAGAGGCCTTAATTGTTAAACACATAAACCATAGCAAGGAGAAGCTTCCACCTTTTGGCTAGGACTAAAGAAATTCCGCCTGCAGCCATAGCCCTGTGGCATCCGATCCCGATCCCGCCAGACCTTGGAAGCTAAGCAGGGTCGGGCCTGGTTAGTACCTGGATAGGAGACCGCCTGGGAACACCAGAAGCTGTAGCTTGGGAGAAGGACCTGGCAACCCCCTCCCAAAAATCAATCTGCCAGTGGAAAACCTATGTACAGCAGAGAAGCACCTGACAATCGTGTTTCCCCTGTTGTACAGAGGGTCGCTATGAGTCGGATACCGACTCGACAGCATTTAACAACAACAACAAAGAAATTCCATCAGGGCACAAAAGGAGTCAGCCAGGCCCCTTCCATTTAAGGCTCCCAGGTGTAAAACGTTAGACTCATTTAACACTTTCCTTTGAAAAGCCAGATGCTCTGCTGCAAGGGAGGCACCCAAGGAAATAGTTGCTTGGCCTGGGCATACAGAGGCCATTACTGCAGCTGTGGTTCAAAAGGGTGAAGCTACCTCTCAGGCAGCAAATCTTTGTGCCATCATGGTGCTGGTTTTATAGGCATGCAGAATCCAAGAGTTAAAAGGTTATGGAGGCTGCCACCAAAGTTCCAGAAGATAGCCTGTGAGGCCAGGCGCCCTGCAGAGAGCCCCTGAAGGGCTGATGAGTATAGGTTTGAGGATGGAGCCTAAGCAGCAGTGGAGCCTCCAGGATGTTGAAGATGCCATCACTGGGAAGCATCTGCTAAGGGAAGCTGCCAGTAAGAGATGGAGTCAGCCTATGCGGGCCATCTGTGCTGTAAATGACAAAGCCAGAAGGGTATAGCCATAAGCCTGTTTGAGCCCAGATGATGCCAGATGCCAGCTTTGAAATGACAGGACTTAAATCTGAAGTGTCCCCCAGGTATACGTTTGAATGTTTAGTCCCCAGCTGGTGGTGCTGTCCTGGGAGGTTATAGAATTTTAGGAGGAGGGACTCAGCTTTGTGGAAGTAGTCACTGGGGTGGGGGACTTTGGAGGTTTTTACTTGGACCCACTGCCCTGGTCACTGTCTGCTTCTTGATTATGAAGATGTAAGGTTATCTGCCACAGGCCCTGCCACATCCATTGCCATACTTGTCCTGCTGCTGTTATGAAATAATCCTGAGTCCCCCCAAAATATTTCCTCCATAAGTTTGCTTCAGTCAGTTTCTCTGTCACAGCAATGTGCCACTTGACTAATACACTTGTAATTCCATGTGAGTTTTGGGATCAACTTTTTCCATTTCTGTATAAAAGGCCATTGGGAATTTAGTATGGATTGCACTGAATATGACGATTGCTTTGGGAAGTATTGCCATTTTAACAATATTATATACAAATATTGGATATCTTTAATTTCTTTCATCAATATGTTTTAGTTTTCAATAGATGTCTTGTGCCTCCTTAGTTAAATTTATTCCTTAGTAGTTTATTCTTTTTGATGTTATTGTAAATGAGATTATTTTTCTAATTTTTCTGGTACTAGAGGGTTGAACCCAGGTCCTTGGACATGCTAGGCAAGTCCTCTACCACTGAGCAACACCTCCAGCCCCTTTTATATTTTTTATTTTGAGACAGGGTCTTGCTAAATTGCGCAGGCTGCCTCTGGGCTCTAACCTGTGGTCCTCATGGCTCAACCATACTCCGTATTCCAGGCTGGCCTTGAAATCATGATCTTTTTGCCTCAGCCTCCCATGTACTGAGATTAAAAGTGTACACCTTCATGCCCAGCAAGACTGCTATATCTTAAAGATATGAAATGTGAACAGAGATAATTTTGTCTCCTCTTTTGTAATTTGTCTTAGGTTATCTAAGACATAGTTATACTAAATACTGTAATAAGTAACAGTGTATATAAGTGTAGATTTAACAAGCTGAAGCAGAAAGCCAGGTATATGCATATATAGAATACCGTGGGAGTTCGGAGCCAGAAGACCAAATCAGAATGAGGATCAAGGAAGAAAGAAGTCACTGACAGCAAAATCTAGCTGAGGAGAAAGTATTAAACCACATTAAATTATAAATAATATAGATTAGTAGTGTAAGTGCTCAATAAAGCATACAATTCAGTAAACAACATAGGAAGGAAATCTTACATGCACTGGACTGGATGGGAAAGAAAACAAGCCTGGAATTGAAGGAGGTTTTTAAAGTTTAGGTAGATTTGAGATAGGAAGAGAGTGGGAAGAGTTGGAATCTCAGGGGAGCACATGAATTGAGAGATAGATAGCAATGTTGGTGGCTTCAGAGTTCATGGAAGAGAATAGAGCTAAAGGTACATCTTGTTCTCCAAAGGGATGTAGGTTAACCTGAGACTATGTCTAGGTTAATAACCAGACTAAGTAAAGCCTAGCACCTTGGTGAATCCTATAATCCCAGCAACTCAGGAGGCAAAGGCAGGAGGATGGTGAGTCCAAGGCCAGAGGTAGCCTGTGCAACTTAGTGAGACCCTGTCTCAAAATAAATAAATAAATAAATAAATAAATAAATAAATTTAAAAAGTAGGAGGGAGGCTTAAGGCCCTGGGTTCAACTCCCCTAGTCCTGCAAAAACAAACTATAAAAACTAGGCTAAATGGATTGGATAAACAGAAGGATGTACAAAGAGGAAAATGAAGAATGTAGACACATAAATATTCACTGGTGTGAGAGGAGAAGAAAGGAGAGTTATCTTTTGATAACTCTCAAGCTATCATGCCATGAAAAATTGGAAAGATAAACTGTAATTATAACCAAATAGACTAATAAACATATTTGAAAGCTGGATGTGGTGGCACACACCTGTAATCCCAGCCACTCGGGAGGTGGAGGGAGGAGGATCCCAAGTTTGAGAACCAGAGACAGTTTGCGTAATTTAGGGAGACCCTATTGCAAAAGGTAAAAAAAATGGGCTGATGGTATAGCTCAGTGGTCCAGCACTTGCAAAGCATACAAGCACAAGGCCTTGGGTTCAACCCCCATATCGCAAAAATATATAAATAAATAAACATATTTGATGCCTAATTGGAGCAAAGTTCATGATCAATGCTTTTCAACGATGGTTTAGGAATTTCTGTGGTTTCTTATGTATCTTTATAGAAGTTTCTTACATTAATATTTAGAATGTGACAATGTCCATCTTTTTGTATCCTTTGTGAATTACCATAGGCAAGTATGATGTAAAAATGTGGTGGATTTATTATGAAATTTCTGAACTTAAATTTTTTTTCAGTTCTGGGGATTGAACTCAGGGTCTGTGGCATTGCAAAGCATGTACTCTATCACAGAGCTACATCTCCAGCCCCTTTAAATTAAATTTTAACTATATGTAATACATAAACATATTATTCTTGTAAAAAATGAAAATATAGACACAGCCTAAATTTTCAGTTCTGATCCTCTTCCCGAGATCAGTGTTAATATCAAGTGTATTCTTCCAGACCATTTGTCATGCATTTACAAAATTGTAAAGTCATATAAAACATATTCTTTTAAAAAGCAAATTAAGCCGGGTGTGGTGGTGCATGCCTGTAATCCCAATGACTCTGAAGGTGGAGGCAGGAGGATTGCAAGTTCAAGACCAGGGGTAGTCTGTGTAATTTAGTGAGACCCCATTGCAAAAAGTAAAAAAATGGGCTGGGCGTGCAGCTCAGTGTTCCAGCACTTGCAAAGCATGCAAGAATGAGGCTCTGGATTCAACCTCCAGTACCGCAAATAAATAAATAAATAAATAAATAAATACAATAAAAATAGAAAAATAAAAAACAAGTCTACCATATCTCAAATTTATCAATGTTTTAAACTTCCATGTGTACCCTATAATATAGATACATCACAATTTAGCCATTTACCTGCTGAAAACATACCAACTTTTCACTATTACTACACTGGAGCATATACCTAACATATCTGCTGTTTCTCCACCATCAGTAGCAATTAGTGAAATTGCACAGATTTATTTATTTATTGATTGATTGGTTAGTTGATTTATATCTTAATTTTTTTCCCTGAATCATGTTTCTTTTTATGATATTCTGGGTCTGGAATCTAACACAGAATATCTGAAAAATAAATTATATTGCTGAGGCTGAAGAAGATACATAGAAATATGGCTTTAGCCATCTGAAGGAAAGAAAAGGGCCCAGAAGTAGTCGGGAGCCATTTCTTCTTCAGGTCTGGTCCAGAAGTATGACTTTCACCTGCGTAAGTGTGGCCAAGATCATACAAACACACCTTAAACAACTGGTGACTGTGACTGATGTAGTTAAAACATCTTGGGTTTAGGACTCTGCAGAGGAGACAATAAAGAAGCCAGAGCCAAGGTCACCACTCCATAATCCTAGCACTTGGGAGGCTGAGCATTGCCAGGATGAGGCCAGCCTGGGCTTGATAGGAAGACCCTGGCTTAAAACAAGAACAAAAACACAAACACTAACAAACAAAACGTGTAAGAAACAAAACAAAACAAGAAGCCAAGAAGGTCTTGATCATGTGCTTCTGGTGGTACAAATTAGCATCATTTTGCGCATTCTCCCCTGGGAAGAAATAACCTGTAGAAGATGAGCTGATAGTGCCAGGTTGAAGGGACAAGCAGAACCCAGGACACAAAGCACCTTACTCTGCCCAGGGTCTGGATTTCAAGAAATCCTTAGTAACAGGAGAGGCAGGTGCTGAGAATAGTGTTCAGCACAGCCACGGGCACATAGTATTCATAGAATGTGGTGCACATAGGCATGACAGGGGAACGTCTATGCAGAATAGACAATGGCTGAGACTGGGGAGGAAAAATCAGCCAAACTGGTGCCAAACGTGTGGAATCTTTGGAAATATTGTCCCTAGAATCTGGTTTAGGCCTCGTGATCAGCACAGAATTGGAGTAGGCTTTATTTTTTGTTGTTTTTGTTTTTGTTGTTTTGTTGTTAGGGATTTGACCTAGGGCTTCTTATATGCAAAGCACACTCTACCTTGGAGCTACAGTCCCAGCACCTTTTTGATAACTTACTTTCTTTCTCCTTTTCTTTCTTTCGTTTTTTGCTTTTTTTCTTTTCTTTTCTTTTTCTTTTTTTCTTTTGTTTTTTTGCAGTTCTGGGGGTTGAACCCAGGGCCTCATCCATGCATGCTTTGCAAGTGCTGGTTCACTGTGCTACACGCCCAGCTCATTTTTTTACTTTTTGGAGACAGGGTCTTGCTAAATTATTCAGACTGCCTTTGGTCTCGGATTTGAGATCCTTCTGTCTCCGCCTCCCGAATTGCTGGGATTATAGGCGTGCACCACCGCGCCCATCTTTTTATCTTTTTTTTTTTTTTTTTTTTTTTTTTTTTTTTTTTTTTTTTTTTTTTTGTACTGGGGGTTGAACCCAGGGCCTCACGCTTGCATGCTTTTCAAGTGCTGGACCACTGAGCTGCACGCCCAGATCATTTTTTAAAAAAATATTTTGCGACAGGGTCTCGAATTTGCGATCCTCCTGCCTCCGCTCCCGAGCCGCTGAGATTACAGGCGTGCGCCACCGCGACCGGCAGATGTTGTTGTTAGGTGCCGTGGAGTCGTGTCCGACTCAGAGCGACCCTTATACGGTTTTCAATGGCTGATTGTTTCAGGATTGCTTAGGGAGTGGAATGCCTTGTCCTCCTCCCGTTGCCCGGCAGATAGGAATCTTTTTAATGCTGCCCAGGTTCGCCTTGCCTGCAGCTGTAGCCCTGTGGCATCCGATCCTGCCAGATCTCGGAAGCTAAGCGGGGTTGGGCCTGGTTAATACTTGGATGGGAGACCGCTCAGGAACACCAGGTGCTGTAGGCTTGGGAGAAGGATCCGGCAACCCCCTCCCAAAAATCAATCTGCCATTGAAAACCCTACGAACAGCAGAGAACACTGACAATAGTGTTTCCCCTGTTGAACAGAGGGTCGCTATGAGTCGGATACCGACTCGACGGCACCTAACAACAACAACAACAGGTTCGCCTTGCACTCTTCGCAGGTTCCACCGGCCTAATTTACAGGATATTTTATATGTAACGGATCATTCAAATAGTCTTCCAAAGTGGCTGCACCAATTTATATCAACCAACCTATGCAGAAATTTGTAATCGTTGCTTGTTTGGCAGTCAATTTATCCCCCAAACACACAATCCCCCAACCTCCGAGCCTGCCCCAGACCGCGCCCTCTTCCTGGGCACTAGCTTGGGCCTCGCCCCTTCCGCGCCACTGACCTGCCTCTTGGCCACCCCTCTTTTCCCAGGACTAGCAGCGGGAGGGGCGGGACGTGGGCTGGCCGTGACGTCACTGCCGGGTGGACGCCATCTTGCTGGTTTGCGGCCCGACTTGGATGTGGCCGGGGCGGTGGTGAGGGAGTGGGGAAGGGTGGGGTGAGGGGGCGAGGTTGCGACGAGGGCGGTGAAATACTTCTCCTTTGAGCCCCACCGGGTGGGACGGCGAGAACGTGGTTTCGGAGGGATGTCCGCCTTCTCTGAGGCGGCGCTGGAGAAAAAGCTGTCGGAGTTGAGCAACTCGCAGCAGAGCGTGCAGACCTTGTCCCTGTGGCTCATCCACCACCGAAAGCACTCGCGGCCCATCGTCACCGTATGGGAGCGGGAGCTGCGGAAAGGTGAGTCTCCTGTACTTCTTGACCGCTGGCCGCCACTCCGCGGGTTCCCTGGCGCCCCTGGGATCCCCGCCGGAGCCCTGCTTCCCAGCGTCGGGTCTCCTTGCCCGCGCGCGGTGGTCGGCCGACTAGGTGGAGCAGCGTGCATCGCGCTTCCTGCAAAGACGACTCTTAGTACGGACGTATTGAGTAAAAGAATGAACAGTTTGAGAATTCCAGTAGTTTAACACAGGAGCAGTGGCAGGGGCTTGGGACTCAGGGCTAGAAACTCGGGTATTCAGTTTTTTTTTTTTTTTTTTCCCCCATTCTGTGGGATGTGATGGAGGATAGGGGAGGGAAAAGGTAGAGAATTGGAAAGGAAAAGATTGAAGTGGGTTTGGGAATTACTTGCATTATTCCTATAACACATCAGTCTGATCTTGTAAAATTAATGGAACTATATCAGTTTTGGAACTGGGAATCCAAAATAAGATGTGTGATAGAACCCTGATTTTAGGAGGTCTGAATTGGCAGATTTCTTTTAGCTTATGAATTATAGCTGCCTCAACTGAAAATGAAGGAGTTAGATTAAGTGATCTAAAGGCTGTACCTGCTCTATGACTATATACTTCTAGTGCATCTTCTTTGTTTTGCAAAGTATTTGATAGTGCTCCTATAAACGAGGTAAACTTTTTTGAGCAGAGATCTGTCCCTGAAATATCCAAAATCAGTTTATTTCTACCGAGCAGCTTTACCTTTGAAGAGCTGATTTATGTTAGTGCGACTAAAAATAAGAAAAATTATTTGCTTTGTCTTGAGTTTGTACCTTAATTCTTAATTCATTGGGTAGAATGGGCACTCTTTGTTATTTCAGATATCCTGATGGACTTGGTGGTTATTAACTATTAAGGATTTTAATAAACCGTTATTAATCAAATAGATGGTGGCTGGCTGACCCATATGAAAGCCAAAATGTGGTGGTGGCTGTATAGAATGGACAGAAACGGTGTTCTTTTTTGTGTATTTGTGGGTAAGAAAATGTCACCCCTTAGAAATTGAATTACAGCTCAATTTCTCAGTTTGTGTATGCGTATTGGCTCTCAATGAGGAAGTCAATTCTGAGTGAACAGAAATTTGAGAGAACTGATATAAGGGTTTGGAAAGTAGCTGTGAGCTTTGAGAAGTCATCAATTGACTTTGGTTTTACACTTTATTAAATTTCAAAATCAGCAACAGGTTTTCCTTTTGGAGGGCATGAAAGAGCAATTAGGAACACGTATAATTGATAAAGGATTGATACCCAGACTTAATAAATCAGTAGAAAAATGGCAATCCTCTTTATAGGTCTTCACATGAGGAAACCTGAGGCCAACAAATGATATTTGGTAATAAGGAAAAAAATGAACCAGTGAGGTATCACTTCATGCTTATCAGTTTGACAAAATTAAAAAATGTGACAATATAAAGAATTGTTGAGGATTAAGAGGAACAGTGACTCACTTCTGCTTGGTGAAACTGTATAACCATTTTGAGATTAATTTAGTAACTTCTGATGAAGTTAGCAATTCTCTTTCTAGGAATATGTCCTAAAAATGTGCATGTCCTACATACTCACATAATTGTGTATTGAAGCCTTGTAACAAAAATGGAAACAATTTAAATATTCCATTAGAGAATGGCCAAAAAGTTGTGATTTTGGGTGTGGTGGTGCTTGGGTGATGTGGCCTACAAGCACTCCGTAAGTGAGGCAGCAAGAATGCCATGAATTTGAGGCCAGCTTGGGCTATATAGTGAGTGTCAGGCTAGCCTTGGCTACAGAGTAATACTCTTATTTTAAGGAATTAGAATAAATAAAAAATAAAAAGGGGCTGAGGTGGGGTGTGACTCCATGGTGAAGCACTTGCCTAGGGTGCACGAAGCCCTAGGTTTAATTCCCAGTACCAAAAAAATCAAAACCATTTTGTGGTATTCATACAGAATAATACTGTTCAGCAGTTTTCATACATGAACTAGAACTATGTGAAACAATATGACAATTAAAAAACAGCAAAGAAAGACTTGCACCGAAGAAGCAAGGTACCCTCCAGTATGCCAGTTGGTAAATTTTGAGAACACGCAAAAATGATACTGTAGTGTTGACACATAACTACAGCTACAACATAGTTAAAATATGCATAACACCAGTCTTTGTGGAGCATACCTGTAATCCTAGCACTCAGGAGGCTGAAGCAGGAGGCTCACAACTTTGAGGCCAGTCTGGGCTACCAGTAGTGGGACCCTGTTTCAAAAACAAACAATACCACTAACAAATAAACAATACCCCCCACCCCCTATACGTTGCAGTATTCCAGGATAGTGGCTACATATGAAGAGGAAATGGAATGAGATCTGTACTATCTAATGTTTCAAATATTTGAAAAATATTGGTACAAATATGGGAAAATGATAAGATGTGCTTTTAGCTGGGTTTGGGGATTTCCATATGTTTAAAAACTTCATACTTAGAAAAAATTATAGCATATAAATAGATATTTTAGGAGGGAGGTGGTGATGGCGAAGATTGTAATGGTGTTGATGAACATGCTGCCACAGCAATCTCATATTGTTCTGGGTTTTAGTCTAGCAAAGGTTTCCTTTCCTTGACATGTGACTGCCTTCGCAGGGCATAGCCTTTATGTCCTCCTGTAGTTTCGCTCATCAACTTCAGGGTCCTCATCTCCTATAGCATAATGATAATGGCAGTCATTTACTGATTACTATACTATAGATTGAGGAAGAGTCATATGTTGGTTATGAAGTAAAATAATGGGCACCTTTAGGTTGTGGTTTTTGTGTTTCAGTTTTTTTTTTAGCTTCTTTAGCCCTGACAGACTGCTTTTGATGAAGGTTCTTAAATATTTCTTCAATTTGTGTTCACTAATAAGGTTTTTAGATTAGTAAGAGATGCTAAAATAAGTATTACATGTTCTTAGCTGCTCTAATTTATTTGGTTTTAGATCAAATATGAAGTCAACTTTTTTCATTTGCTTTGAAAACGTATATAGCAATATAAATTGCAAAAATAAAGCAATTCTATTCTAAATCTATAATTCAATGACTTCTATATTGTCTGGTATGATTACTTGTTTCTCCTTTAGAGTTAGAATTGAACAAGTAGACAGTGTTTATACTCCCAAAGGGTTTTTTTTTTTTGCGGTCCTGGGTGTTGAACCCAGGGCCTTGCACTTGCATGCTTTGCAAGTGCTGGACCACTGAGCTGCATGCACCCCAGCCCCCCCCCCCTTTTTTTTTTTTTTTTTACTTTTTTGAGACATGGTCTAGCTAAGTTACACAGACTGCCTCTGGTCTCAAACTTTCGATACTCCTGCCTCCGCCTTGCCAGCCGCTGGGATTACAGGCGTGCGCCACTGAGCCTGTTTTTTTTTTTTTTTTTTTGAGAGACAGTCTTGCATCATACCCTAGACTGGCCTTGAACTCGAGATCCTCCTACCTCATCCTCCAGAGTGCTGGGATTACAGGTATGCATTATCATGCCTGGTTTATTTTTTATACTTAAAAGTATTAGATGTTTTCAAATTGATTTTAGAAACGTGAGCAGTATTTACTGCATCTTTGAAGGTAATTGTCAAGTTATGTTCTGGTTGTGTCACGTTTTCCTCCCTTTTTAAATAGATTTTTCACATTCTTTTCTAGGAGCAAGAGCTGTAATATAAAATGATTTTTTGGTAACATTTTTAATGGCAAATTTAAGTTAATCAGTCAGTAGGTTGGTTAAAGAAAAAAGGGAAACTCATTATAAAAGATGTCAAACAAGTGTAAACGTCCATGTAGTTATCATCTAGTTTCAACAGTTGTCTTTGTTAATACCTAAAAAAGTTAGTTTCTTAAAATATCATCAAATACACTGCCAGTGTTAGTTTCCTCGGTTATCTTTATTTTTTCCATTTCTTTGAATCAGGATCCAAGTATGACTTATTTATTACAATTGATTATTGTGTTCCTTAACTCCCTTTACATCTATGGGTTCTCTATTTTATTTTAAATTTATTCTTTGAAAAAACCAAATTGGTTGTTCATAGAATTTCTCACAGTCTGGGCTAGGAGTTTCTCAGACTTGTTGGTTTGAGGAGTCCATTTTTTTTTTTTTTTTTTTTTTTGGTGGTACTGGGGGTTGAACCCAGGGCCTCACGCCTGAATGCTTTGCAGGTGCTGGACCACTGAGCTGCGCCCCCAGCCCTTTTTTTTTTTTTTTTTTACTTCTTGAGACAGGGTCTCGCTAAATTACGCAGACTGCCTCTGGTCTTGAACTTGATCCTCCCAAGCTGCTGGGATTACAGGCTAGGATCTCTTTTCTCTATTAAAAATTATTAAGGGTTCCAGATTTTTTAAAACATGGGTTATAGCTATTGGTGATTACTACAGTAGAGTTTAAAACATTTAAAAATATTTAATAGTTATTTAAAGAGTTATTTAAAAAGTTATTTAAATCTTAAATTGATTTCATGTCCCCCCCATATTGGGAAGTTGAACCCAGGGCCTTTAGGCATGCTAGGCAAACACTCCACCAATGAACTGTACCGTCAAACCGGCCCTCCCCCCCCCTTTTTAAGTTTTGAGACACAGTCTCAATCAATTGCACACGTTGCCTATGGCCTTGAACTCATGATCTTCCTGCCTCATCCTCCCAAATTGCTAGGATTGTAGGCCTGTACCATGGCACATAGCCTTAGGTATTATCTTAAACACTTGTCACAGTTAACTTTTTGTCAGTTGCACTGGAAGGTCACTGGTCAGACATCATTTTGGATGTGTCTGTGTGGGCATTTCTAGTTGAGATTAACCTCTGCGTCAGCAGACTGGATAAAGTAGATGCCACCACAGTGTAAGTGGGCGTATCTCGTGGATTGAAAACCTGAGTAGAAAAAAAAGGTTGACTCTTCAGTGAATAAGAGGGAACTCCTTAATGCTTAACTGATTTTGAGCTGATGCAGTGTTGTTTTCCTGCTTTTAGCCTTGAACTGAAACATCAGCTTTTCATCCTGGGTCTCCCATCTACAGCTTTCAGACCTGAACTACATCACTGGTGTTCCTGATCTTCAGGCCCTTGGGGTTGGACTGAGCTTATACTGTTGGCTCTCTTGGGTCTCTAGTTTGTCGGTTGCAGATTTTAGAATTTGTCAGCCTTCCTCATGCCGTGAACCAATTCCTTATAATAAATATCTCTGTCTTTGTACACACTCATTGTATTGGTTCTGTTTCTGAGAGCCTCTGAGTAAAAGTAATCTGAGCATGTTACCTTTACTAACATATGTACTGGATACACTGGGTGTTTATTCAGCTGGAAAAAGGAATGTCATACTGACAAATGCTACAATGTGGATGAACCTTGCAAACATCATGCAAAACAAAAGATGGTAGAGATGGAAGGTCATGTATGATTCCATTTGTATGAAATATCCAGAATACTTAAATCCACAATATAAAAAGTGGTAGCCAGGGGCTGAAGGAAAGAGAGGAATGGGGAATGAATGCTTACTGGGTATGATGGGGTCTCCTTTAGAGGTGCTGAGAATGTTTTGGAACTAGATGGAGGTAATGGTGACATAACCTTACAAATATACTAAATGCCCCTGAGTAATTGGATAATTTCCTGTGGTTAATTTTGTTATAGAAGTTTCATCTCAATAACAAAAATGATATAAAAACCTTGTATTTTAACGTATCTCTGTGCCTTTATGTACTGTTTCTTTGCCTATTTCTACCGTGTCCCCCAGCCTGCAAGGTCTGTTGACAGCTCCTCTCTGCAGCTTTACAGTCTCTCCTGGGAGATTGTTTACCCATCCATGGTCCCTTATCCTAATTTTTGAAGTGAGGTTCTTTTTTCAAGTTCCACTTGACACCCTAAATATAATTACAGCAGTCTAATTTGAACTGATACCAATTTATCTTTAAAAGCACATAAAAAATCTGTTCCTGTCCAACTCTGTCCTCCCTTTATGTGGTTACTGTCACAAATTACCTTTTTTATAGCATATGTCAATCAGTAAACTTAATTATTCTGTGCATTTGATTTTTCAATTATAGAAGGCAAAAGAGAACCAAATGTAGTATTACACACTTATAATCCCAGCACTTGGGAAACTGAGGCAGGAGGCTTATGAGTCCAATTATGTTCCAAAGCCCCACCTCTGAAGACAGCTGCATTGGGGAACAAGCCTTCAATACATGAGTACGTCGGGACATTCCAGACTCAAACCATAACAGTTACAAACCAACAAATTGGCTTTTGTATTTACTTGTGCAGTTACTTTTACTGTTGTTCCATATTTGTTTTTCTTTTTTCTTTTTTTTCTTTTTTTGCTTTGTTTTGTTTTTACAGTACTGTGGGGCTGGGAACCAAGGGCCTCACAAATGCTAGGCAAGTGCTTTATCACTGAGCTGTGCCCTTAGCCTCTTTTTTATTTTTTATTTTGAGATAGAGTCTCACTGTGTAGCCCAGGCTGATCTGGAACTTGGCATCTTCCTGCCTCTGAGTTATAGGCATGTATCCCTGTGGTCAGCTGATAATGCTTTTTAATATATTAGAACTTTTAATTTTGCTGAAGTCCAATTTGCCTTTTTATTGTTTCACCAAATTGGGTGTCTGTTTTTCTCCTTAGGACTGGGGGTTTGAGCCTAGGGCTTTGCACATGCTAGGCAAATGCTCTATCATTGAGTTGCACTCCACCAGCCTCTCTTTTATTTTTTATTTTGAGGTGGGATCTTGCTAAATTGCTTGGGCTGCCTCTGGCCTTGAACTTGTGATTTTCCTGCTTCAGTTTCTTGAGTTGATGGGATTCCAGGCACGCCCAGAACCAAATCCAATATCTTGAAGCTTTCTCCCTGCTTCTTTTCAGAGTTTTATCCTTTTAGCTTTACATTTAATTCTTTGATCCATTTTGAGTTAATTTTTGTATTAAGTGTGAAGTTTAGGTTGAAATTCTTTTTTTTTTTTTTTGGGTCTGGGTATTCAGTTGCTGTAGTACCATTTGTTGAAAAGGCTATCTTTCCTTCATTGAATTGGTATGTATGTTTTTAAAAAATGGCTTGGACATATTTGTGTGGAGCTATTTCTGGATTCTGTTTTGTTCCATTGATTCATTCATCTCTCCTCCTGCCAATACCCACAGTCTTGATTACTGTAGCTACATAATAAGTCTTGAAATCAGGTAGATTGTGTTCTCTCACTATATTTTTCAAAATTGTTTTAACCATTGTTAACCTTTTCATATACTTTTTAGAGTAATACTGTATACCTATATAAAAAAAACTCACTTCACTTTGAATAATAATTTTGAATAATAATAATAAAAATAATAAATAATTAATAAAAATAATAAAAATAAATCATAATAAAAAGCTAAAGTCAACTTAGCAAAGAAGGGACAATTTGGGGAGTGCAAAAGAAGGAGGGAGGGATCTAGCAAAAGGAGAAAATCCTGGGAGAGAAGAGGGGGGAGAGGAGGAACAAGGAGGAATGAGGAATGGGGGAGGGGTGACCTCAGGGTGAACAGCCCAAATTTAATAGTTCTGGAAATAAATATACCAATAATACCAAAGAATGGTAATAACATGGGTGGGCTAGATTCAGGTAATAGTACTGACAATGTAAAAAGATAGTTCACTACAGAAAAAGTTTCAATCTTAAACATAATTGGGATCCAAGAATATCCAGAAAAATATTACCACAAAAAGACATGCAAATAAAGAGAGGTCGTTGGTGGGGGGGGTGGGACGGAGGAGGAAGTGGGAGGAGGAAGTGCACAAGAGGGTAAGGGGGAAAACTTACCTGTGCAATGTACAGCAAAATGCACATGTGGAAATGTCACAATGAAGTGCATGTCAGAATGAAACACATTAAGTTGTACACTAGAAATTTCCAATAAAAAAGAAAAACCTCACTGAGTTTTTAAGATCTGCATTAATCTTATGTATCAGTTTAGGGAGAATTGACTGTTTATTTTTGTTGTTTTTATCTTTTTTTTTTTTTTTTTTTGCAGTACTTGGGGTTGAACCCAGGGTCTCATGCTTGCATGCTTTGCAAGTGCTGTAACACTGAGCTGCATACTCAGCTCATTTTTTTATTTTCTGAGACAGGGTCTTGCTAAATTATGCAGACTGCGTTTGGTCTTAAACCTGTGATCCTCCTGCCTCTGCCTCCCAAGTCTCTGGGATTATAGGTGTGTGCCACCATGCCTAGCACTGTTTTTTACTTTTTAAGACAAGATCTGTCCTTGTAGCCCAGACTGGCCTCATTTGTAATCTTAGTATCCAGAGTGCTAGGATTATAGGCATGTGCTATCATGCCTGGTTTAGATAATTGACATCTTTATGATGTTCGTTCTTGCAATCCATGAACATAATATCTCTCCATTTATTTATATTTTCTTTGATGTTTTTCATCAGCATTTTGTAGTTTGTAGTATACAAGTTTAGTACATGTTTTATTAGATTTTGTTTTATTAGATTTACATTTAAAAATCTCAATTTTTTGAGAAGTTTAAAATTTTATACACACAAGTAGAAGCGCTGAGAGGTTGAACTCAGGGCCTCATGCATAATAGGCAAGTACTCAACCACTGAGCTGCACCTCAGCCACCCCTCCCACTTTTAATTTTTTTTTAAATTTTGAGGTGGTCTTACTGAGTTGTATATGCTGCCTCTGTTCTTAAACTTGTGATTCTCCTGCCTCAGTCTCCTGAGTAGCTGGGATTACAGGTGTGTACCATGGCATCCAACAAAAATGGTATTGTTTTAATTTTGCTGGGATTTAGCTCAGTGGGTAGAGCGCTGCGCTGCAGTCTCTGAGGCCCTGAGTTCAATTTCCGGCACCGCAAAAATGGGAGAAGGGCCTGGCAATCCACTCCCAAGGCAATCCCAAAGCACTCAGCCATTGAAAACCCTATGAGGGTCGCTATGAGTCGGATACTGACTCCATGGCACCTAACAACACAACAACAACATTTTCATTTCTAATATATTGAAATATAGTTGAGTTTTGGTTATCTTTTGTGTGACCTTGTTGATAACATGTATTAGCTGAAGTTTTTTTTTTCTTTTTTACCATGATTTCCTTTGAATTTTTTTTTGTAGACAAATCATGTTATTTCCTAACAGGGAGAATTTTGTTTCTTCTATGCCTTTTATTTCTTTTTGTTGCTTTATTGGGCTTGTTGGGATTCCCAACACTATGAATAAGAATAAGTGTAGATGTCTTTGTTCTTGATCTTTGGGAAAATGCATTCTGTCTTCCACCATTAGATATAATATTATCTGTAGGATATTTAGGATGCCTTTTTTGTTTTTTTTAAATCAAGATGAAGACGGTCCCCTCTGTTACTGGTTTCTGATAGGTTTTGTCATGAGTATTGAATTTTGTCAGAAGCCTCCTCTTTGTCATTTAATAGGATCAAACAGTTTTTGTTCCCTGGCCTGTTAATATGGTGTATTACACTGATGTTTTAATCTTGAATCAGCTTTGTATCTCTAGAACACATTCCACTTGTCTGTTATATAATTCTTTGTTATGTATTGCTGAATTTCATTTACCAATATTTTGCATCTGTATTCATGAGAGCTGTTGGTGTGTAGTTTTCCTTTTTGTGTGTATGTGGTGTTTAATTTTGATAGCAGAGTAACACTGAATTCATAAAATGAATTATAATGTGTTTCTTTTGTTTTCTGGAAGAGATCATATAGAATTTAACAAGTTCTTTAAATACTTGTTATAATTCTGTGGTTGTAAACCATGTGGACTTGGAGATTTCTTTTCTAGAAATTTTAAAATTGTGAATCCAATTTCTTTAATTGTTGTAGGGCTGTTCAAATTATGTATTTTAACCAAGCATGGTGGCAGGCATAGGCTTGTAATTGTAGAACTCAGGAGGCTGAGGCGGGAGGATCATAAGTTGGAGACCAACCTGTTCTATATAATTCCAAAGCAGCCTGGGGCTATATAGGGAGACTCTGTATCAAAACCAAAACATATATATATGTATATATATATGTACACATATATATGTATATATACACATATATATCTATATGTATATATGTATAAATATGTATGTATATTTCATATTGAGTGAGTTGTGGTAGCTTGTGTTTTTTGAAGAAGTGGTCCATTTTGTCAGGGTGCCCAATTTATGGTTTTGGAGTTGTTTATAATAACTATATTCCCTTATCCTTCTAGTATCTATGGTAATGCTTCTGCTTAGTTCCTGGTATGGCTAATTTGTATCTTCTTTCTTTATTCTTTGCCACTCTGCATCAGTCCCTGACCTTTTTGGCACTAAGACCTGGTTTCCTAGAAGACAGTTTTTCCATGGACCAGAGGCAAAACTCAGGCAATAATGGGAATGATGGGAAGTGGTTGTAAATGCAGATGAAATTCACTAACAAACCTGCTACTCACCTGCTATGTGGCCTGGCTCCTACCAGTCACATAGTCATAGGTCTGTGGCCCTGGGGTTGGGGCCCAGTGCTAAAGGGTTTTCATTTGTATTTAATCTTGTCCCCCTCTATTTTCAATTTAATCTCTTACCTTTTTTATTTCCTTCCTAGGGCTTGCTTGGGTGTATTTCCACCTAGTCCATTTTTTTTTTTTCCTTTCAGTGCTGGGGTTGAACCAGGGCCTTGTGTGTACCAGGCAAGTGCTCTGCCACTGAGCTGTGTCCCCAGCCCCTACCCTGTCCCCTCTACCTTCCCCTGCCCCCCTTTCTTTCTGGTGTTTTAGAAGCAGGGTCTCACTATGTAGCCAAGGGTGGCCTCAAACTCATGCTCTTCCTGGCTCTGGCTCCCAAGTGGTGTGATTACAGACATGTCCTCATCAGTACAGACATATACCACACCTGGCTCCAGCTGCTTTTATATTTTTTATTTTGTGATGGGGGTCTCACTGAATTATCAGGTCGTTTCAGGCCTCAAACCTAAGATCCTCCTGCCTCAGCCTTCTGAGTCACTGGAATTATAGGATTGTACCATGGTGCATGGCTCTCCCTGTTCTTGTGATAGGAGCTTGGATTATTGATTTGAGACTGTTCATCTTTTCTAACATATTTAGTGTTAAATATTCTCTCTCAGCACTACTTCACTTGTATGCCACTGATGTTGATACATTGTATTTTTAACATATTTTCATAGTTGGAAGTATTTTTATGATGGCTGCATTAAAGTCTTCATCAAATAATTCTAACATCTCTGTCTACTTGGTTTTTGCGTTTATTGTCTTTTTTCATTCAGTTTGAAATTTTCTGGTTCTTGATAGGGTAAATTTGTTGTTAAGTGTCATCAAGGGGGGTTCAACTCATAGGGTTTTCAATGCTGATTGTTTTGGGGTTGCTTTGGGAGTGGATTGCCACATCCTTCTCCCATTTTTGTAGTGCTGGGGAAAAATTGATTTATATATTTTCACAGAATTATTTAATAAAACTCTCAAATTTAATCTCATTTTAACTGGATTTCTCTGACACTGCCCTATTAGGGAAGGGAGGCACTATTTGTTACTATTTTGTCCAAAGTGTGACTTCTGGATCTCCACTAGGCCTTTACTTGATACCACTGGGAGAGATGGGGTATGTACTCCATTACTGCTGAGCCATTATGAGAGTCATGATGTTCCACTAAATCTGTGATACCATTAGCAGTGGTAGAAGACGCATCCTAACACTGCAGGCTACAGCACCCTCAGAGTCTTTTCATAGACCTTGTATTCAGGTGAAACTGGGATTCTTTTTTTTTTTTTTTTTTCCTCTTGGTGGTACTGGGGGTTGAACCCAGGGCCTCGTGCTTGCATGCTTTGCAAGTGCTGGACTACTGAGCTGCCACCTCCAGCACATTTTTTCACTTTTTGAGACAGGTTTTTGCTAAATTATGCAGACTGCCTCTGGTCTCGAACCTGAGATCCTCCTGCCTCCACCTCCTGAGCCACTGGAATTACAGGCATGCGCCACCATGCCTGACTAAAACTGGGTTCTTTACAAATGCCACAGAAAAGAATTTCAAGATGTGTAAAGCAGAGTTGATATTTATTAGGAAAAGATTTTGATATAGTTTTAAGCATAGATGGGGAGAGAGAGAGAGAGAGAGAGAGAGAAGGGGAAAGAGGATAAAGGACAGTTGAATATGTCAGATATGGGCTTCTCAAGAGAGAGTCTCATTTATGGGACACATACACACTTATTTTTATGTAAGGAATTTTTTTAGTAGATTGTGAAGTGGTCCTGGAGGTAAAGTATAAGAAAGGAGTGCTGGTTAGATCATAGGTCAAAACGGTCAGAGGAATCTTTACTATACATAGATCATGAGAAAGTCAAGGCTTGTTTTGATTGTAAACATCATCCATAATCTTGTGAGGTTTTCTTGATTCTTAGCCAGCAGGGGTGAGGAGCTCCTGTCCTTTGCCATGTCCCTTTAATTTTCCCTGTATTTCTATCCTGCCTCAACACAACCCTAGTGGAGAGTGCCTCCTTGCTGTTAGGTAGAGGTGAAAGTCCAGACTTCCTACTTTGCCTTCTCTGGCATTGCCTTGGTATGGGATATTGGGCTTTACATTATAGGATATTTTTTCCTTCTATGTTTTCCTTCCTTCCTTCCTTCCTTCCCTCTCTCCCTCCATCTTTCCCTCCTTCCTTCCTTCCTTCCCTCCTTCCTTCTTTTCCCATTGCTGGTGATAGAACCCAGGGCCTTGCCCATGCTAGGCAAAGAACTTTACCACTGAGCTGTATCCCAGCACTTTCTTATATTCTTCTTTATATTCTTTTTTTTTTTTTTTTTTGGCAGTTCTTGGGGGTTGAACCCAGCGTTCATTCATACTTTGCAAGTGCTCTACCACTGAACTGCACCACCAGCCCAGTTTTTTATTTTTTATTTTGCGTTCAAGGCTGCCTCTGGCCTTGAACTTGGTATCTTCCTGCTTCAGCCTTCTGAGTCGCTGGGATTATAGGTGTGTGCCACTATGACTGGCTCTTCTTTATTCTCGAGAGGGTAGAAGTCTAGGGTTGTCATATCTTTTGCTGGTAAATGTTTTTTTCCTGTGGTGTTTGACTGGAATAGGGCAATTACTGTTTAAAAGTTTTCTGTCTTGCTAATAAGCTTCCCTTTCTCTGGTGCTTTGGCTATAGAGAAGTAGTGAAACCTTTTGGAATTTTTTATGTCAGCTTCTGTTACAGTTTCTGAGCCCTTTAATTTTCTCTCAGATACATGAGGCAGAAAGAAACTCAGGGTACTCACACTGTGTTGTACTTTGGATGTCAAGGGCCCAAGCCAGTCTGTAATTTTCTCCTTATTTTTGTTTTATATATGATGTCCAGGATTTGTAGTTATATCTAACAGCAGGAACAAGGAAAAATATGTCTCCTTTATCTTCTTGGAAGCAGAAGTCTTCTACGGATATGTCTTTATATTGGAATTGGGACATATTATTTGGAACTCTTAGACTAGTATTGTCTACTAATATTATGCTATCTTTGCTGTTATAGGATGCTTTCTGGTTAGTATGTTGTATTAGTATTTTTAATAAATTTATTTTAATGGAACTCTTACCAAACACTTAATACATTTGTTGTAAAATCTAGAACAGAAAAGTAGTATGTAAAATTACTAAGTACCAATTTATTGTAAAGAGGACAATGATCTCCAGATGAAGCTGTAAACTTAGAGCAATCTCTAAGGAATTTGGAGTTTGTTGGGGGTTGATCTGTCATTTGGGTTGTGACCAGTCTTCTTGGTATGTAGACCAAGCTGGCCTTGAACTCTTGATCCTCCTACTTCACCTTTCCAGTGCTGGGATTACAGATGTGTGTGACTATGCCTACTTTAGGAATTTGTTTCTTCACAAGAAATTTAAAGCTAATTCTAAAGATTATTGGGAAAAATAAACTGGGATGAGGGGCCAAGACAAGTTTGAAAGGAAAACAGTAATGGAGGCAGTGTACCTTTTTAGGTATCCAGGCAGACTGTAAAGTCATTTTAATTGTAAGAGTATGATGTTTGCACTGGAATAGGAATATATGAATGGAACAGAATAGAGATTTAGGAGACCCATTTTATATATGCTTATGGTAAATTAGGCACTTCAGATCCATGGGGCCAACGGAATGAAAGAGGAAGGAGAGAACCATTGAGCACAGGCATTCCTGGTTACCATGATGTGAGCTGCTCTGTTCACCCATGTCCTCCCTGTGGTGACAGACTGAAACCTCTAAAACTATGAGCTAAAGTAAATCTTCCCTCCTTTTAAGTTGTTTATGTCAAATATTTTGTCATAGCAACAAGAAAACTAATGTGCTACCTAATACCGTTGTTGTTGTTGTCGTTGTTAGGTGCCATCGAGTCATGTCCAACTCATAGCGACCCTTATAGGGTTTTCAATGGCTGATTGTTTTGGGATTGCCTCGGGAGTGGGTTGCCACGTCCTTCTCCCATTTTTGTGGTGCTGGGAATTGAACTTGGGACCTCAGCGACTGCAGAGCAGCGTTCCACCAACTGAACTAAATCCCAGCCCCACCTGCTACCATAGATAAACTAATTCCAGTTGAATTAAAAATGTTGTGGTTAGGTGACGTTTGACTTGGGTCCAACTCATAGACGCCATATGTAAAACAGAACAAAACACTCCCTGATTCTGTGCCAGGCACACTATCCTTTTTATGTTTAAGCCCATTGTTGCAGACACTGTGTCAGTTCATGTAGTTGAGGGTCTTCCTTTTTTTTGTTGACCTGCCACTCTCCCAAACATGGTGTCCTTCTCCAGGCATTGGTCCCTCCTGACAACACGTCTAAAATACAGACGACAGAGTCTAGCAATCTTTGCTTCCAAGGAGTACTCTGGTTGCACTTCTAGGACGGATCTGTTGGCTTTTTTGGCAGTCCATGGTATATTCAGTATTCATCTCCAGCACCATCATTCAAAAGCAGTCCTTCTCCTGTCTCCCTTGTTTAACATCCAACTTTCAGAACTATATGATGCAACTGAGAAAATACCATGGCATGAGTCAGGCACACCTTTGTCTTCAGTGTGACATCTTTTCAGCAATTTAAAGAGGCCTTTTACAACAGTTTTTCCCAATGCAATGTGTCTTTTGGTTTCTTGACTGCTGCTTCCATGGGTGTGCATTGTAGAAACCAAGTAAAGCAAAATCTTTGACAACCTCAGTCTTTTCTCCATTTATCATAAATTTGCCTACGGACACAGTTGTAAAGATTTTTATTTTGAAGCCAGGCACGGTGGTTCACGCCTGTAATCCCAGTGGCTTGGGAGGCGGAGGCAGGAGGATCACAAGTTCGAGACCAGAGGCAGTCTGTGTAACTGAGACCCTGTCTCAAAAAAAGTAAAAAAATGCGCTGGGGTGCAGCTCAGTGGTCCAGCACTTGCAAAGCATGCAAGCACGAGGCCCTGGGTTCAACCCCCAGTACTGCCAAAAAAAAAATTTTTTTTTTTCTTGATGTAGAGGTGCAATTCATAGTGAAGGCTGTGTTCTTTGATCTTCATCAATAAATGTTTCAAATCCTCTTCACTTTCAGCAGAGTTGTCATCTGCATAACATAGGTTGTTAATGAGTCTTCCTCCAATCATAAAGTCCAGCTTCTCAGATTATTTGCTTAGCATAGAGATTGAAGATGTACAGTGAAAGGATACAGCCCTGATGCACATCTTTCTTGACTTTAAGTCAGGCAATGTTTCCTTGTTCTGGGTTAGAGCGAATGACTCTTGGTCCATGTACAGATTCCTCGTGAGTACAATTAAGTTCTCTGGTTTTTCTAGTCTTCTCAGTATTATCCATAATTTATTACCATCCACACAGTCAAATTCCTCTGCATAGTCAATAAAACATAGACAGATATCTTTCTGGTATTGTCTGCTTTTGGCTAATAGTCACCTGACATCAGCAATGATGTCCCTGGTTCCACGCCCTCTTAAACACCCATTATCCAAGCATGAAAGAAAGCATGAAATCTTAGACATTTATAATTATCTCTTAACTTGGATTTTCAAATGATTTTTCTAAATAAGATACAGGCCAGTGTTCATTTAGGAAATAAATTTGGCTACATAAAATTTTAAATCCCTAAGTATGGAAAATATCAAATTTCAGTTTTAGGCAACATTCAGGGAGATTAGTTGCAATATCTTAAAGCAGGAAAAAGCTAATATATCCATAAATGTTAATTAATAAGAACGCAAATTTCTCAGTTGGAAAATGAGCAACTTAATATGAACAGACAATTAACAAAAGAAGGAATATAAATGACTGAGAAATTAGCCTCACTAGTAGGGAATTGGCAAATAAAAATACTATTTTTTTCATGGTATGAGATTGGCAGAAAATTTAAATAATATCATGTTAATGATGCTGGAGAGAAATGAACATTTTTTCTTTTTTTTTCCCTCCCTTTATTAGTAAGTGATGGTGGGGTACAGAGTAATATAACATTGGCTTTTTCATTATGCAACTATTATATCACTTTTGGTTATACTTCTATCAACCTACAAGGTTTATGAAGCATTATGACTATTATGTAATAAAACTCAAATGCATATTTGGGTTATATTCCCCTATTTTTCCAATGTACTCATGAAGTTGCATTATATTCCCCTATTTTTTCAATGTACTCATGAAGCTGCATTGTTTACATTGAGATTATCCTCTCCCCCTGTATCCTTCTACATTGACTCTCCTCCCCATTGCAGCTTCTGCAGTCTTCACTTCCCTTTGTTAGTCCTTTCCCTCTTTCTACTCTTTTTTTTTTTTTTTGTGGTACTGGGGGATGAATCCAGGGCCTCACGCTTGCATGCTCAGCAAGTGCTGGACCACTGAGCTGCACCCCCAGCCCCTCTTTTTACTTTTTTTGAGACAGGGTCTCACTAAGTTACGCAGACTATCTCTGGTCTTGAATTTGCGATCCTCCTGCCTCTGCCTGGGATTACAGGCATGTGCCACGATGCCCGCTCCTCTTTCTACTCTTTATATTATCCCTTCTTTGCTGTTTAATTGTGCTTTTTTTAATATGTCAGCTTATGTATGGAATTTTTTCTTCCTTTAAGTAAGGCTCAGCTCCTGTATGAGTGAGGACATATGATATTTCTCTTTTTGAGTTTGTGTTCATTTGCTTAAGATAATGTTTTCCATTTCCAATCATTTTGCTGCAAATGACATAATTTAATTTTTTTATTGCTGAGTAGTATTCCATTCTGTATATGTACCATAATTTTTTTTTATCGATTCTTCTGTTGACGGACACCTTCGTTGGTTCCATATCCTTGCTATTGTGAAAAGTGCTGCATTGAATATGGAGATGGAGGTGTCTCTGTGGTATGATGACTTGTCTCCTTTTGGGTATATTCCCATAGCTGGGTCATATGGCAGTTCTATTTTTAGTTTTCTGAGCTATCTCCATATTGAGAAAATGAACATTTTCATGTGGTGGGACTTGAAACAGACTTTTGGTGGACAACTAGGGAACATCTGTCAAAATTTCAACTGTGTACATTTAATTCATTAACTCTACCTATAGAAATATTTGCTCTAATTTACAAAAAGTATTAAAAATTAGAAACAACTCGTATATCGTGTGATCTGGTAGCTGTTAAAAAGAATGAGGCTGTTGAAAAGAACTTGGTGATGTGTATGTTTATAACTGCGGAAATGTCTTAGATATATGAAGTGTGATGGCTCTTTGTAAAACTGTATAAATAGCATGATCTCATTTATAAAAAAATCCTGCATATGAATATATATGTATGCATGTATTTTCTTTTCTTTTCTTTCTTTCTTTCTTTCTTTTTTTTTTTTTTTTTTTTTTTTTTTTTTTTTTTTTTTTTTTTTTTTTTTTTTTTTTTTTTTTTTTTTTTTTTTTTTTTTTTAGTTTTTGAGACAGGGTCTCACTACGTTACACAGACTGCCTCTGGTCTGGAACTTGTGATCCTCTTGCCTGTGCTTTCAGAGCTGCCGGGATATAGGTGTGCGCCACTGTGCCCGGCTCTCGTATGTGTATATATTTTCAAACAGTACCCAAAATGGTCCTCAAAGTATATACACACTAAATTATGAACCCATAGTTAGCTGTGATGAGGGATGGAAATGAGACAATATTTCACTTTTTAGTTTTATTAATTTTAGTTTTATTAATTTTTTGCTGTTTTTCTTTTTGGTTTTTGAGACAAGGACTCTCTGTTTAGCCCAGCCTGGCTTCAAAGTCATGATCCTCTTTCTTCAGCCTCCCATGTGCTGGGATTATAAACGTGAGCTACCATGCCTGGGGCTGGGATTTAGCTCAGTTGGTAGATCACCGCTCTGCAGACACTGAGGGCCTGAGTTTGATTCACAGTACTGCAAAAATGGGAGAAGGATGTGGCAATCCACTCCCAAGGCAATTCCGAAACAGCCATTGAAAACCCTATGAGGGTCTCTATGAGCTGGACACAACTCGCGGCACCTAACAACAACAACCCTAGGCATAAATTATGTGACTAGGGACAAGCAATCTCAGTAATAAGTCCTCTGATGATTCAGAGTCTTACTGCAGTTTGGGCACCTGTTTAATATGAACTTTATTTCATCAACTATTGGTTATTCTGAGATACAGTTCATAATGTAGGAAAAGTAGATTAAATAGTTAAGTTTTCTCCTCATTTTTCTGCCACCGCAGGCCTGATGTATACTAGGCAAGTGCTGTACCCCTGAGTTACTTCCCAACTCCTGTTGTTATTTTTGATGCTCTTTGGCCAGAGACAGCTTCTTGGAGGGTTACTTGTGTCCTTTGGATACTACCCTAGTAATTTTTATTTATTTTTAATTTTTTATTGTTTGTTTATTTTTGGAATACTGGGGGTTGAACCCAGGGCCTTGAATTGCTTGCCTTGCACATGCATTTTCAGCCCCCCTTTTTATTTTTTATTTTGAGACAGAATCTTGCTAAGTTGTGTGGAATACCTCTGGCTTCAAACCTATGGTCCTCCTGCCTTTGCCTCCTGAGTAGCTGGAATTACAGCTATGTGCCATGGCATCTGACTCCAGTGATTTTTAAATAGTATTCTTTTTATTATAGATGCATATTATGTATTTCCTGCAGTTAATGGTTAAATCTAGAGGAAATGTTACTTAGGGACCATTTCAGTTCATCCTTGTATCATTAGTAAAATTATAGGTGTGCTCTGAAGATTAAATGAGACATGTAATGAATTTTTAGAACATTACTATGGTCAAGAAACCTGTAGTTAATATTATTTTTTCAATATTATTTTTAAAAAGGCAAAAAAGTTTTAGTCTCAGTTCCATTCTAGGAATGTGATGTGAATAAATGAGTGTCAGTGTATTTTTTGCGGAATTGTTCCAGTTGACAGTGTATTCTGTGGTGGTCAAGGATGAAATTTGTTTCAGGATTTTTAGAATTCACATGTTGTATATTCTAAAATCAAGATTTAAAAAATTATTTTATTTTGTGCACGCATGTAATCCCAGTGGCTTGGGAGGCGGAGGCAGGAGGATCGCAAGTTTGAGGCCAGAGGCAGTCTGCATAACTTGGCGAGATCCTGTCTCAAAAAGTTAAAAAAAAGGGGGGGAGGGGGCTGGAGGTGCAGCTCAGTGGTCTAGCACTTGCAGAGCGTGCAAGCGTGAGGCTCTGGGTTGGACTTCCAGTACCGCAAAAAAAAAAAAAATAAATAAATAAAAATATATTTATGAAAGTTCTAGACTTTTGCTTTTTATGATGGGAAAGATTTTCCTTTGCCTGGGCTTGTGGTTTTGTTTTGTTCTGTTTCTTTTTTTTCTTTTTTTTTAAACCAAGCATTGGAACAGAAGAAACCATGGTCAAATGCACTTTTAGAACAAAGTTAATTGGTGGAATGCCCTGTCAGCACTGTGGACAAGCTCTTTTCAGCATGTAGCCTTAAATTAATATATTTACTATGTAATACATAATATATAATTTATATGTTTCTCTTTTATGACTTAATTCTTTATTGGTAGTTTCTCCCTTCCCCTAGATTCTTTCCTGGTCTTCCCCAACAATACAATTGTGTGTTATGATGTGTTTGTTTACCTTAACACTGTTTTAGATATTTTGCCATAATTAGTACATTCTTCTTTCTGCCAGGCTGTCATCTTGATCAGTTTCATAGATAGAAAATGGTTATTGAATTGGGAGGCAGGAGGATCACAAGTTCAAGGCCTGCCTGGGCTACATAGTGAGAGCCTATCTGAAAAGAAGTGGTTGTTGGTTTTGTTTAATATTTGCATTTCATTGAGCTTCCTATTCACATTATTTGTCCATTTTTCTTGTCTTTTTCCAACTGTAAGAACTCTAGCCAAGGCATGGTGGTGTATACCTGCAATACCAGGACTTGGGAGGCTAAGGCATTAGGATCATGAGTTTGAGGCCAGCCTGAGCTACATAGTGAGACTCTGTATTAGAATAGAACAAAACAAAATAAATCCCAAAACAAAGTCTCTAGAGTGGAACGAAGAAAATGAAACAAGTACATCAAAAATAAGAAAGAGTAGCTATAGCTATAAGAAATTTTGTCTTCATGATCTGAATTTGAAATTCGTGGGGTTTCTGAGCACAGTGAAATTTGACATGTGTTCCTCTCAGCTATACTGGGTGGCGTTAATGCTTAGAAACTAAGTTAATGAAACAAGTAACTAAAGCCATAGGTGTAGGCCAGAATTTATTCATTAAATAAATACTAAGCAAAATATAAGGTAGCTGTTGGGCTTAATTTGGAAGATTGGTAGATGAGACTGAAATGGTTTCTTTCAATGGAACTTAGCTTAATAGAGAAGTATTACACCAAATAAAAACAATTATAGTTAGGATAGGTTTGCTATACACAAAGTATGGAGTGCTGTGGGAGCACATTAGGGCTTCTTATCCATGTGGGCTGATTGCTCAGGGAAATCTAGAGGAAGCTAAAGACATCTGGAAGGAGTTGAGGAAGTTATGGGAGTAATGTTGGGAGTTAAATAGTAGTGTAGAGGGTGGGGATAGATCTCATAGAGTCTTTGGTTCAGACTAAGGATTTAAAATGTTATATGGAAGACAATAGAAAATCTTTGAAGGATGTTAAGCAAGATGTGACAGAATCAGTTCCTAGTGGGTAATTTGAAATATGGCTTTCAATGGGTGAGCTGCCAAAAGTCTCAGGTATCCTCATAGTAACACAGGAATGCACTAGTTCTATCCATTTTTTACATACCTCAGCTATTGAGAAGCAACCAGCTATGTCTGACTGAACTCTTTGTACTGCCCAGGACAGAGAGAATCCATTCAAGAATTGTCTCTTGATAATGTCCTTTCAGCCTCAAAGAAAATTACTAAGTTGAAGCAGTTTCTGTCCACCACCCTCCTCTAACCATATGAACATGTCTTCTCCACAGTGCCACAGGGTAAAAGGAAAAATCTTGAAGGTGGAGTCTATAGGTTTTGAATGTTTCAGAGACCATAACTCTCAGTGTACAAATACTTCTACACATTGCAGACCTATCTCTTTTATACCAGAAAATACTCATTTCCATGACTGTGCCTTTAATTTCAGTTTATTGCATTACATTTAAAAAATGAATTCTCAGATATTAAATTATCTTTAAAATTTAAGGAACTGAATTAGATCTATCACCAGACTTCCTGAACTAAAGAATGAAGGTTTAGTTGGGAGACGATCTAGTAAGTTGGAGGTAGGCATACTGTTGGGGTGATTGTTGTAGGACATAAGACAGAATGAGGAAACCAAGACTTGTGGAGAAAGGCATTCTTGAAGGTGTAAGAAAAATTCAGAGCCTTTCTTTTAAAAGCCAAAATTGAACATGAAAGGAAATGCTATGTATGTATCTTTGGTTTCAAAGAGATAACTGAAATAATGCTTATGCAAACCATAATTTAAAAAAAAATTTAAAAGGAAGTGGTTGTTGTAAGGGGCTGTCAAGTCAGTGTCTGACTCATAGCAACCCTATGTACAACAGGTGAAGCAGTATTGTTAATGCTTCTCTGCTATTCATAGGGTTTTCAATGTCGTATTGCTTTTTGGGAGTGGGTTGCCAGCTCCTTCTCCCAAGCCTATAGCACCTGTTACTCCCAAGAGGTCTCCCATCCAAGTACTAACCAGGCTCGACCCTGCTTAGCTTCCGAGGTCTGACGGGACCAGACACCCACAGTGCTACGGCTACAGGCAAATGGAGGTAATGCAGAGGAAATTTGGGAAACTCTTAGAGTTTAGAACAGGCTCTTTTTGATTAATTGTTACAGTATAATGAAGATTATGCAGACAACTTGTGTTCGTTTCTCATTTGAATTTCACTCAGCTTTTGTGGCAATATTGTATACTAAATTCTAATATGGAATTCTTTTTTTCCATCTAAACTGAGCAGTGGTTCTGGTTCATTCTGGGTGACAAGTACTGAGAAGAACTAGGTAGCTCTAGAAGGTGTAGTGAATTACTTTCTTGTTAATTGCTTCTTATCACAGTGGAGGTGCAAGAAATGAGAAATTCCAGTTGGAGATTTTGTAAAATAGGAATTTAGTATAAGTGAGTAGAAGAACTTTTCTTCTGTGTAAGCACCATCTCTCTAAAAAGCAAAAAAATATTAAGGGGTAGAGTGATTAGATGTGGGCAAGGAGGAACTGTGTAGAAAAGTGATAGGTGAATTCCTTTTATCACAACTCTGGTTTTGAATTCTCTTATTTTCTGGCTTTTTGCAGTATTCTCAATGCTCACTTAGGTTTTCATTGCTGTGACTTAATACCTGAGATGATTATTGTTAGATGCCGTCAAGTCAGGTCCAACTCATAGTAACCCTCACAGGGTTTTCAATGACTGTTTCAGGATTGCTTTGGGAGTGGATTACCACGTTCTTCTTCCATTTTTGTGGTGCCGGAGATTGAATCTGGGTCCTCAAGGAGTGTGGAGCAGCACTCTACCAACTGAGCTAAACCCCAGCTGATACCTGAGATTGTTGTTGTTGTTGTTAGGTGCCTTCGAGTCGGTATCCGACTCATAGCGACCCTCTGTACAACAGGGAAAACACTATTGTCAGTGCTTCTCTGCTGTTCATAGGGTTTTCAACGGCAGATTGATTTTTGGGAGGGGGTTGCCAGGACCTTCTCCCAAGCCTACAGCTTCTGGTGTTCCCAGGTGGTCTCCCATCCAGGTACTAACCAGGCCCAACCCTGCTTAGCTTCCCAGATCTGCAGGGATCGGATGCCATAGGGCTACAGCTGCAGGCGATACCTGAGATAATCATCTTAAAAGGAGAAAGGATTTATTTTGACTTGCGGTTTCAGAGGTCTTAGTCTCTGGTCGGTTGGTTCCTTTTGTTTTGGGGCCTGTGGAAAGGTAGAGCATCATGACAGGGAGTGTAAGGCTGACAGAAAGCAGAGAGAGAAAGGAAGGAAAGGGCCACGGTCCCCAAATACCTTCAGGGACATGCCCCCAATGACCTACTTCCTCCACCTAGGCCCACATCCTGAAGTTTCTCCACTTCCCAATAACACCGTGCCTTCAACACATGAGCCTTTGTGGGACATTCCAGATCGAAATTATAAATACTTTGGCTTTCGTAACATACTCGAAGGTATCTGATCTGCACTCCCCACTGGCCCCATCTGTAAAATGTCAGTACTTACCTTTTTGTTTATAAAATGAAGCTTAAACTTGTTAGTTTGGTATTCAATTTAAGGTCCTCCCTTTGTTCTTCCCCTAGCTCCATACTGCTTTACCTTCATATACCATGAAGATTGCACTGATTAGGTCACACACTGGAGTTTCTGCCTGGAGTAATTCTTTTCACTAATGTTCCATTGTACTTTTACACTTATGGCTTAAATAGGCTTTTATGAACCTGTGAGTTGTGTTTTATTCCTAGTACCTGATGCAGTGTTTGTGAATATGGTAGATAGTAAATAATTACCTTGAGTGTGAATGAATGAATGAATGGCATGACATCATTTGATTACCCTTTTGTGAAATGCATTTCTGATCCCACCCAAGGCAGAGCACATAATTAAATTTCACAATTTTGAGAATTTAACTGGGTGTTGTGGCACACACTTCAGCACTTGTGAGGCTGAGACTATAAGCTGAGGAGGGAGGATCATGAGTTCGAGGCTAACCTGGCTACATAGTGAGACCTTGTCTCAAAAAACAGACCAAACCAAGCCAAACAAACAAAAATATGTATCTGTTGTACTCTCCTTCTTTTCTATAGTAATTGATTTTACTAGGGAAATAAGTGAAAAAAAAAAATGAAACTAATAGGTTTTTGTTTTTGTTTTTTTCCTGTACTATGTATTAAACCCAGGGCCTTGGCACATGCTATGCAAGTGCTCTATCATTGAGCCACACACCAGAAGCCCTAACATCTGTTAATAATTTTTTTTTTTTTTTTTTTTTTTGAGTCAGCCATGTAGCCCAGGCTGACTTGTGATTCTCTTGCATTAGCCTCCTGAGTGCTTGGATTATGGGATTATATGATGAAATATTACTGGCTATAATCAATCTTTTTTTTTTTTTTTGCTATAATCAATCTTTATGATAGAGATTTTTGTTTCAAGATAAACTTTGTTTTTTCTCTTCTGATTTTCTTCTATAAGACTCACAGTAATGCTCATTTCTTCTTGGATATGTGTTGCGTGTATATATTTGCCTATTCAGTTTCTTCTTTCTGTGTAGAAAATTCCCCTTGTAAAGATGATTCTTAGATTTATAAATAACACAATTGGAGTTTAGCTATTCATTTTATTTATTAGCATTGTCATCTACTATAGTTTTAAAATCAGTCTTCACAAAAGCATAGTTTATTAGATTATGATCTTCTGTATTATGTCACAGTGAGTAGGCATATGGTCTGTACAATATAAGAAAAATAATGCTCCTGCTGCTTCCTAAGTATGAACAAATAAAATCAGATTATAAACTGTTAAGAGTTAGTGAAACTAGATGGTATTTCTTTAATCCTTTCCATAGCTAAGTTTTTGTTGTTGTTCTCTTCCTGCTGGTCCTCCTCCTCCTCCTCCTCTTCCTCATCTCCTACTTCTCTTCCATCTACCCCTTCTTTCCTTTTGAGACTGGGTCTTGCTAGGTAGCCCTGGAACTTGCATTGATCCTTCTGCCTCTGCTTCCTGAGTGTTGGGATTACAGGTGTGCCTCACCATGCCTGGCCTCATATTGTTTATCTAATGCCCAAGATTAATTTCTTTTTGAAGCCTAGTAATCTTTTATTTGAAGTGTTTGTGAGATACTGTATAACCATTTCTTACTTGTGTGATGAACTGAAATTGTATTATCATGCCCTTTTAGGGGGGGATATGCTCTAATCTTAGGTAATACTTTGTTGTGTATCACACAGATACATCTGTGTGTATGGTTTGTATATACCTGTCCATGTATAAAGCTCTAGGACAAGAGGCTGTACTTAACTGTCCATAGGATTGGAAGATTTAGTTCAGGGAGATGGGATAGAAGAAATAAGTACTTCAGGCTGGGAATGGTAGCCTGTAATCCTAGTACTTGTGAGGCTGAGGCAGAAGGACACAAGTTGGAGGCCAACTGTGGCTACATAGAGCCTATCTCAAAAAAAATCAAGGAGGGAAAAAAAGAGGAAAAGAAAATAGTACTTCCTGATATCCCCCACATGTCTGTCAGTTTGCCATACTGTGGGTCTTACGTGTTGCTGTGATCCTGAAAGCTATGCTACCAGCCAGGAGAGTACCCATGGTGGACAGGTTTCAGCTGAGCTTCCATACTAAGCCAGAATAGGGAATAGGACCTGGCAGCCACTCCCAAAACGTTTAGCCATTGAAAATCCTATAAATAGTACAGAAACACTGTCAGATATAGTGCTGGAAAATGAGTCAAAATGAGCCCCCCAGGTTGGAAGGCACTCAAAAGACAACTGGGGAAGAGTTTTCTTCTCAAGAGCTGTCCTACCTTAATGACAGGAATGGAGTAAAGCCCCAGTGACCTTCGTTTGCTGATGAAGCACCACCCAAAATGAGGAGGAACAACTGCAAACATCTATTAATAGTTGGCATGTAGAATGTACATAGTATGAACTTAGGAAAATTAGAAATCATCAGAAGGGAAACATCGACATTCTAGGTATCAGTGAGCTAAATGGATTGATATGGGCCATTTTAAATCATAATCGTATGGTCTACTATGTTGGGAATGACCAAGATAAGTGGGGTTGCGTTCATCATCAAAAAAGACATCTCAAGATCTGTCCTGAAGTACAGTGCTCTCAGTGATAGAATAATATCCATACACCTAAAAGGAAGACCAGTTAATATATTATTCAAATTTATGTACCTACCACTAAGGCTACAAATGAAGATAGGGAGAATTTTTACCAGCTCCTTTAATCTTAAATAGATGGAACAGGCAATCAGAATGTACTGATAATTAACTAGTGACTCGAAGACAAAGGTTGGAAACAAAGAAGGCTCAGTAGTTGGAAAGTATGGCATTGGTGAGAAAAACATTGCTGGAGATCATGTGATAGTATTTTGTCAGACCAATGACCATTTCATTGAAAATACATTTTTTCACCGACATAAACGGTGACTGTACCCATGGAATTCACCAGATAGAACACGCAGGAACCAGATTGACTACATTTGTGGAAAGAGACAATGGAAAATGTCCAATCAAATGTCAGAACAAGACCAGGTGCTGATTGTGGATCAGACCATCAACTGCTCATATGCAGATTCAAACTGAAACTGAAGAAAATTAGAACAAGTGTATGAGAGCCAAGGTATGACCTTGAGTATATCCCATCTGAGTTCAGAGACCACTCAGAACAGGTTTGATGCATGAGATACTAGTGATTGAAGACCAGATGAGTTGTGGCGTGAGATCAAAGACCTCATTCATGAGGAAAGTAAAAGGTTCTTAAAAAGATAGGAAAAGAAGAAATGACCAAATTACATGCAAAAGAGACTCTGAAATTTATGCTTGAATGTTGAGCAGCTAAAGTAAAAGTAAGACATGATGAAGTTAAGCAACTAAACAGTAGATTTCAAAGGGCACCTCAAGAAGACAGAATCAAACACTATAATGACATGTGCAAAAAACTGGAGATAGAAAACCTAAAGGGCAGAACACATTTTCTCAAGCTTAAGAAATTGAAGAAAAAATTCAAGCTTTGAGTGGCATGGTGAAGGATTCTACAGAGAAAATATCAAAAGAAGATGGAAGTAATACAGTCATTGTACCAAAAAGAATTAGTGGATGACCAATCATTTTAAGAGGCTGCATGTGATCAGGAGTCAATGGTATTGAAGAAAGAAATGGAAGCTGCCTTGAAGGAATTAGCGAAACACAAGGTTCCAGGAATTGATGGAATCCTGACAGAGATGTTTCACCAAAGAGATGTACTGGAGGTGCTAACTTGTTTATGCCATGAGATTTGGAAAACAGATACTTGACCAACTGATGGGAAGAAATCCGTATTTGTGCCTGTTCTCACGAAAGGGGATCCAAGCGAATGTGCAAACTATCAACTGATATCAGTAATATCACACACTAGCAAAATTTGCTAAACATCATTCAAAAGCAACTGCAGCAGTTTATAGGCAGGGAACTGCCAGAAAACCAAGCCAGACTCAGAAGAGGGCATGGAACTAGGGGTATCATTGCTGATGTTAGATGGATATTAGCCAAAAGCAGAGAATACCAGAAAGATGTCTATGTTTTTATTGACTATATGCAAAGGCTGTGTGGATCTTAACAAACTATGGATAACATTTTGAAGAATGGGAGTACCAGAACATCTGTACATGGACCAAAAGTCAGTTCGAACAGAACAAGGAGACACTGCCTGGTTTAAAGTCAAGAAAGATGTGTGTTAGGGCTGTATCCTTTCACTGTACCTCTTCAGTCTCTATGCTAAGCAAATAATCTGAGAAGCTGGACTTTATGATTGGAGAAAGACTCAATAACAACCTGCATTATGCAGATGACACAACTCTGATTGCTGAAAGTTAAGAGGATTTGGAACATTTACTGATGAAGATCAAAGAACACAGCCTTCATTACAGATTGCACCTCTACATCAATAAAACAAAAATCATTCCAACTGGTGGTAAGCAACTTCATGGTAAATGGAGAAAAGACTGTGGTTGTCCAAGATTTTGCTTCATTTGGTTCTACAGTGAATACCCACAGACGCAGCAGTCAAGAAATCCACAGATGAATTACATTGGGAAAAACTGTTGCAAAAGGCTTCTTTAAATTGTTGAAAAGATGTAAAGATGTCACACTGAAGACAAAGGTGTGCTTGACTCATGCCATGGTATTTTCAGTTGCATCATATGGTTGTGAAAGCTTGATGTTGAATAAGGGAGACAGGAGAAGAATGGATGCTTTTGAATTATGGTGCTGGAGATGGATATTGAATATACCATGGACTGCCAAAAGAACCAACAGATCCGTCCTAAAAGTGCAACCAGAGTGCTCCTTGGAAGCAAGGATGGCTAGACTCTGTCTTCTGTATTTTGGACATGTTGTCAGGAGGGACCAGTCCCTGGAGAAAGACATCATGTTTGAGAGAGTGTCAGGTCAATGAAAAAAAGGAATACCCTCAACTAGATGGATTGACGCAGTGTCTGCAACAATGGGTTTAAATAGGGAGTGTTTCATTCTGTTGTGCATGTGGATGCTATGAGTCAAACTCAACTCGAAAGCACCTAATGAAAACCACAAACTTCCTAATATAAATATTAAGTGTGCTTACTTGGCTTATACTCTGTTGATAGAAATGTAACATTAAACAGACACAGTGAGATATGATTGCTTTCATTATTGGTATATTTGTGGACAGAAGAATAGGAAATAGAACTAATGTTTTAGTGATGGATCCTGTCATTCACTAATTTGTATGCAGCTTGCAAACACCTGAATGAACAGAAAAGACTATTTTGGTGTGTGCCAGCATGGTCCCTTACACATAGCAGACATTAAGTAAATGTTATTTAAATTGAATAGGAGATTTGGAAAATAGATGTTTTTGGAAGTAATCTTGTGAATAACAGAAATACAGGAATTGATTATGTAGATCTTTTTTTGTGGGAGTGGGTACTAGAGGGTTGAACCCAGGTCCTTGTGCATACTTTGCAAACACCACTAAACTGCACCCCCAACCCCCTTTTAAATTTTTATCTTGAGACTGTCACTAAATTTTTGGGCCACCTCTGGGCTTGAACTTCTAATCATCCTGCCTCAGCCTCCCCAGTCACTGGGATTACAGATATGTGCCACTACACCCGCCCAAATCTGTTTTTGTAGCCTTGTATTGTGTTGCCCAACAAAGGTATTTCTTTAAGGAACTATGAAATGGTTTGTTTTCCCTTTATATTAACTTTTTTTCCCCTTTTGTGGTGCTGGGAATTGAACCCAGGGGTTTGCACATGCTAGGCAACATCCCCAGCCCTTGGATTTTTTATATTTATTTATTTATTTATTTATTTACTTACTTACTTACTTATTTATTTATTTATTTATTTTTGAGACAGGGGCTGGTTGGGCAGTTTTTAGACTGGCCTTGAATTCACTATGTAGTCCAGGGTGGCCTTAGGCTTTTGATCATTCTACCTTAGCCTTCTTGACTGCTGGATTACAGGTGGCACAACCTTTTTGTTAACTTTATGCCTTTAGGAACAGTTTGTAGGTCTGTTATATTAATCAGAATTCATTTGAGAATCGTGTTTGTGATTTTCTTTTGGATTTGCTTGTGATTATTTCCATTTATCACATAATGCCCTCACGTGGAAGTACACGTGATTTTAATGGCAGAATTTTTTTTCCTTGAAAAATTGAGTTAGTCCATAGGTTGTAGGGTTTTCTAGGAATTTCTGTTATTTTAGCCTGACATCTACAAGGGAAAAAATTAGAATAACTTGGTGTTTGAACACCATGTCCAATCCCCCATACTGCTAGTGTGCAGTGTGTCCTTTGACATATATTGGGGACCATGTTTTGGAATCTTGTAAAGTTTTACTTTAGTGTGCATTGTAGAGGCAATTCTGAATTAATTTTGAAAGATTAGTAACTCATGAACTTAAAAATCATTGTAATTATTTTTGATTTTGTGGCAAAATACACAGAATGTAAAATTTACCTTCTTAGCCATTTAAATTTTTTTTTGTTTGTTTGTTTGTTTTTGTGTGGTACTGGGAGAGAATTGAACCCAGGACCTTGCGCTTATTTTGCAAGTGCACTACCACTGCTCTGCACCTCTACACTTTTTTAAATTTTTTTGTCTTGAGACAGGGTCTTGCTAAGTTACACAGACTGTGCCTTGTACTTGATTGTGATCTTCCTGAGCCTCTTGAGTCCCTGGGATTACAGGCATGCACCATTTGCCCAGCTTGTCCTAACCATTTATAAATGAACAGTTCATTAATATTAAGTATTTACACTATTGCGCCACCCATTTCCAAAATTTTTTTCCCACTTCATTGCTGGGTTTTGAACCCAGGGCCACATGCATGCTACGCAAGTGTTCTCCCACTGAGCTGTATCTCCTGCCCTTTCCAGAATTGTTCATCTTGCAAAACTGAAACCCTATACTAATTAAACAATACTTTGCCAATTTAAACAATTTCCTTCTTCCAGCCCTAGCAGCCACACTTCTTTTTGTCTCTATGAATTTGACTACTTGTGATACCTTAAATAAGTAGAATCATATGGTATTTTCTTTTTGTGATTGGATTTTTTCACCTGGTGTAATATCCTCGGGGTTCATCTATTTTGTAGCATGTGTCAGGATTTCCCCCACCATTTTTGTGGTGCCTTAGGGGTTGAACCTGTGACCTTGCAGATTCTAGGCAAGTGCTCTATCCGACTGAGCTGCACCCCAGTCTCCCCTGTCCACTTTGTTTTTGTTTGTTGAGATAGAGTTTCATGTAGCCCCAGTTATCCTAGAATTCACTATGTAGACCCGGCTGGTCTTGAACTCACATTGATCCTCCTGCTTCAGCCACCTGAGTGCTGGGATTGTAGGTGTCGGCCACTATGCCTGGCTCCCTTTTTAAAACATTTTACTTTGAGACAGGTTATCAGTAAATTGTGAGGGCCGCCTCTGGTCTTGAACTTCTGATCTTCCTGCCTCCACCTCCTGAGTTGCTGGGATTGTAGGCATATGTCATGGCACCGGGCTTCATTTATGTATTATATATAATTATTTATTTTTCGAGACTGAGTTTGTCTGTGTAACTACAGGCTGGCCTCAGACTCGCAATCTTCCTGCCTCAACTTCCCAAGGTTTGGGATTATAAGCATGTGCCACCACACTCAGTTTGCTTTCATTTATGATAGAAGGCGTAGTCTGGTTGTTAAGAGGGAATGCTTCGTAGTTGGAGTTGCTTTTTTTGTTTTTGTTTGCTTGGTTTTTTTTTTGAGACAGGATCTGACTATGGAACCCAGGTTGATTTAAACTTGAAGTCCTCCTGCCTCAGCCTTCTGAGTGTTGCGAATAGTGTGCGACCATGCCTGGTTAGTCAAACCCTTATTGATCCCTGCCTGGCTCTTTGTAGGTTTGATGGTTTTCTTTCTTCTCCCCTCCCCTCCTGCCCCCTCCCCTCCCTTCTCTTCTCTTCTCTTCTCTTCTCTTTTCTTTTTTCTCTTGTCTTAAATGATTGTTTGCTGGATTGCCAAATGGGGATAATAATGGTTCCTTAAATTGTTCAGATTAAATGAGATAATACATGTAAAATGTTACCACTTACTAGGAATAGGAGCCCATTCAAAAGTATTGGAGGTGGTCTTTGAATTTGATAATAAGAAAAATTAGAGTTTCTAAGCTCATTTGGTGCTGAGAAAAGGAAAATTATGTCTTGACCCTAAATGATCTACACCATTGCTCTACAGCTGTCATAAGGTCTGATGCTTCTCAGTGTAAATGTACCACACTGAATGCTTCTAGTAGAACTATAGGTCTAGTGGAACTGTTAAGTTCAACATTAAATTTTCCTTATATATGTAATTCTTTTTTTCAGTGCTAGAGATTGAACCCAGGGCCTCATACATGCTAGACAAGTGCTCTGCCAGGGAACCACACTGTAGTAAAAATGGTCTCTGACTCACAGTTGTTGAAATATTCTTGACTTCCTTAGAAGGATGACTATACCCACAGACTTATAATGAATAGGGGAGGATTTTTGTCAAGATGAATTCAGTTGTTTAAAGTCATGTAATCATCTTGTGCATAGCAGTATTGGGTAGTATTTCGTCCTGTTGTTCATAGAGTCGCTATGAGTTGGACCTGACTCAACAGCAGCTAACATCTACACCTTGCCAACTTGGTCATCCTACCATTTAATCTGTTAGTTTGACAAATATTTATTGCATAAACAAAGTATATGTAATTGAAATAATATGTCTTTCACTGTATTTTACATTTTGCACTCTGGTATTTCACAATAATTCAATGGTTTTGAATCAACATAGTTTCAAAATAGCCCTAATTTAGGATTTAGGGTCCCATCTTCTTAATAACATGGCATGTCACCATCTTATTTTAAATGGCTGTATTTCATATATTTTGTAATGGTGTTAATAAAATTTAGTGCTGGAAGGTAGAGTCACAAGATACATTTTTATACAGATATGAAGATTTCAGTGTATAGAGATTGTTTACTTTTGGAATGGTGATAAGACCAGGAGTAAAGGATGTTAAGTAGTTTGAATGCCATAGTAAAACTGGAAGGAGACAGAAGAGTCTATCATTGACCTACCTGTACCTCTTAGGTTCTCTTTTTTCCTCACTTGATGGTTCTTCCACAGAAGTCATCCTGGTGAGTTTATCAGCAGTGACTTGATGAGGCTGATAGTAGAATGAGAAGCTAGGGTTGAACATGATTTGTAAAGGTCTGTAAGTTTATATAATTCTTAAATAATTTGAGATACTGAAGAAGTCTAAGTTAAATGAGGACATTTTCAGTGGATTAAAAATTTTAAATTATTTTCTTTCCCTCCTTCCTTCCTTTTTCCTTCCTTCCTTCTTCCCTCCCTCTCTTTCTCCCTCCCTCCCTCACTTCCTTCCCCCTCCTTCTTTTTCTTTTTTTCTTTTCTTTTCTTTTCCTTTTCCTTTCCCTTTTCTTTTTCTCTTCTCTTTTTCTTTTCTTTTCTTTCTTTTTTCTTGCCTTCCTTCCTTTTTCTTGCTGGCCTGTCTGCCTTTCTCCCTCCCTCCCATCCTCCCCCTTTCTTCTTTCCTCCCTCCCTCCTTTTTTCCTTCCTCCCTCCCTCCCTCCCTCCCTCCTTTTTTCCTTCCTCCCTCCCTCCCTCTGTCCCTCCCTCTCTCTCTCTCTTTCTTTTTTCCTGCCTTCTTTCCTTTTTCTTGCCTTCCTTCCTTCCTTTCCTACCTTTTGTTCTTCCTTTTTATTTTTATTTTTCAGCCAAACCCAACAGGAAGCTTACTTTTCTCTACCTAGCTAATGATGTCATTCAGAACAGCAAAAGGAAGGGGCCAGAGTTTACAAAAGATTTTGCACCGGTTATAGTGGAGGCTTTTAAGCATGTTTCCAGGTATGGTAACTATTTTGGCTATTGGGTAATCTGTTTTAAATGTACAATATGTCATTTTACAAAATTGGCCTTAAACATTTACAGTAAAAAAATCAAGGAATGTATTTCTTTGAAGCTTTCATTTGAAGACTTATCTGTAACTGGCATTTGTAAATGTGCTAAATGCTTTCCATGAAGAGTCAAATTATTGCTAAGGTGAGCATTTGGAGTACTTGAATTATAGCTTTCCTTTAAAAGGCCAAAAGTAACTGCTATATTGGAATGGCTCACTGAGAATGAATGGAAATATTGAATTGAAAATTTGTGTGCTTATAAAACTTTCAATTGTGTAACTAATATTTCTAGATACACTTAGTACTTTTTCTCTTCATTTCACTTAAAATGATTTTAAGGTTTTATCGTGTTTTGGTATATGTCTCAACAATTTAAAATGCTTGGGAAATAAAGAATATGTAAGATAATCACAAAGTTGTTAATTTTTTGCTATAGGTAATTCTACAGGAAATCTATACTTTGGCTTATGCTCTTTTAAGTACTTATTTCCAATGTAGCATATAATCACTCACCACACAGACATTATTGGAGTAAACTATTAAATCAGTCTAAATTATAGCAAACAATAGTGAGTGATGATGACTTGTGTTGATTGGTGTAAGGATGAAAATCTATTCACCACATACTCTACAATTTTAGTGTAGACTCATTTTTAAAAAATTACAGAGTCAAATGCTGCTGTATGTTGTTTTCTAAGTATTTACCCTTCAGTTTGGTTATTGTCTTCTACCTTCTTTTTAGAAGTCAGTGTTTCTCAGAGTTAAGTCCTATGCCCTCTTCTGGGGCCATATTCTTCACTTGCCCTCTTGGTGATTTTGTGTATTGTGTGTGTTTAGTTTAGAGGCTCATGCAAGTGTCTTCAACCCTTCTTTATCCTTCACTCTCCATGTCCCATATAACACACATTCTTTTAGTTTCTCTATTTCTCTTGAAATTATCATATAATGCCTTTTCTGTATAATTACAATAGCTTCTGTTTTTTTGTTGTATTGGGGGGTTGAACCCATGGCCTCATGCATACTTGTAAGCTCTCTACCACTGAGCTGCACTCCCATCCCTTTTAAAATTTTATCTCAAGACAGGGGCTCACTAAATTACACACAAGGTGCGTCTGGCCTTGAATTTAGAATCTTCCTGCCTCCAGCTTCCGAGCTGCTGGGATTACAGGCATGTGTTGCCATGCCCAGCCTGCCTCTGGTGTTTAATCTTTTGGGGAAGCTATAGACAGAGTTGCAGAGCTAGTCTTAACATTCCCTTGACTTTGAGATCAAGCCTGAAGTTCCGAGCAAGAGTCAGATTGTTCTCTTACCGGAGCTGCCTGCCTCTGCAGACTTCTGTCTGGTATTTTTTTTTTTTTTTTTTTTGAGCACAGTCTGTAGTCTGCTGATTAAGCTCACTGAACCTTTTCTAAGTTCTTCCTACCTTAAGGCTTTTATATATTTTGCCTCTCCCTAGAATTCAGTAAAGTACTTGCCTAAGTAAAGTATTTGCTAAGCCCTGAAGATATCGTAATAAAGAAGACAAGTATCTTTTCTAATGAAATTTACATTTCACAATATATAAAAAAGGTAATAATAGCTAGGCAGACAAGTGAATATACGTCATAATGTCCGATGGCAAATGCTCTGAAGAAACGAAGCAGGGACACAACAGGTAAGAGGATACTTAGTTATATGATAGGATGAAGGACAGCTATTTTGGGGAGGTAGAATTTGAACAGATACAAAAGGAAAGAACTTAAGTGATTTGTCTGTCTAGGAGGAAGAGATTCTAGGCAGAGAGAATACTTGGCAGAAACAGACAGCTTTGTCCTGGGTATGTTTGATCACCATGGAAATTTGTATGGGAGATGTCATGGAATGGATTGAAAGGTTGCTAGGAAGCAGAGATTGTTCCCAGACCAAGGATTTTGGTTTTATTTTTGGTATGGTTGGTAACCCTTGGAAGATTGAGAACAATATGATGTGATTTGATATTAGTTTGATGCTTGTAGAGGCTGGGAGATCAATGAGAATGTTACAAAAATCCAGGCTTTGAGATACCTAGTGCCTCAGTCTATAGTGATATCTCTGAAGGAAGTAGGAAATACTCTGAAGTAATCTGTTTCCAGTTTCCCTGTATATCTGATGTTTAACTCTCATATTGAACATCACTTTCTCAAATACTCTTCTGATTTCTCATAAGTTGGGCTAGATCTGTTGCCTGTCTTTAGGATATTTTTTTCTTTTTTTAGCATTTACAAACAATAGTTGCTATAAAGCTTTATTTGATCTGTGTGCCAGAGCTAGTGCCATCATCAGTTGTTGAGTAAATTAAAAAGTCATCATTAGAAATCTTGTCTAGCCTTATGATCAACCTCTATTAGATTAGGAACATCTTTCCAAATCTCTAGTAGCTGGTCTCAAAATTTATAGTTTTTTGTAATTTTTTTGTTTAATGTTATGTTTATAAGACCTTTAAAGGAAACAGAGAATATGTCTTGCTCACATTCCTGAACTGCTGGCTACATAGTGATACATAGTAAACATCTGGATAGTTTCTACCAGGAAATGAATATTTAATTGTATTTAAAATTAACTGTCACCTTGCAATGGCATTATGTATTTTTTCTATTAGTATTTTTATTTTTTATTTAGTGAAGCTGATGAAAGTTGTAAGAAGCATCTTGGAAGAGTGTTATCTATTTGGGAAGAAAGATCTGTTTATGAAAATGACGTATTAGAGCAACTGAAGCAAGCTCTGTGTAAGTATACAATCTTGATTTCTTATGACCTTTTCATTAAAATATATCCTTTCATTAAAACTTAAATATTTTTTCAATTCAGATGGTGATAAGAAAAGTAGGAAGCGAACTTATGAACAAATAAAGGTGGATGAAAATGAAAATTGTTCCTCTCTGGGATCTCCAAGTGAACCACCACAGGTAATAGTTTTTCTCTGTTAAGAGAGTTGTGTTACTTTTACTTTATGTTATCACCAAACTTTATTAATTCTAATGTTTTGGATATGAGAAAGAGGCTACATGAATGCCCCTTATTTTCTGGTTAACAAATTATTTACGTTTGAAGTAGTGTGTTTTATGTGCTGTATATTTTGTATAGAAAGAGGATTTCTAAGTTGGGCGTGGTGGCACATACTTCTAATCCCAGTGACTAGGGAGGCTAATGCTGGAGGATTGCAAGTTCAAGACTAGAGGCAGCCTGTGTAACTCAGTGAGACCCTGCCTCAAAATAAAAAGAAGTAAAAAGGAAAAAATGGATTGGGGGTGCAACCTAGTGGTAGAGCACTTGCAAAGTATGTATGAGGTCCTAGGTTCAACCCCCAAGTACCACAGGGGGAAGAAAGGGTGTCTAATTGCTGAGTATGATTTGTTGTGGTGAGATATCCACCATTTAAATAGTTTATTTTAAAAATAAAACATTGTAATAAGTAAATTTCATTGTATGATTTAAATATATTAAAATTCCATTTTTAGAAATGAATATTGCTCCTTTAAGTATTTTTCTTTCAAACATGTAAAAATAAGTGTTAGAGTGACAAATATGTATTCATATAGTCATATATTGTTGTTGTTGTTGTTGTTAGGTGCCATCGAGTCAGTATCCAACTCACAGCGATCCTATGAACAACACTAACTCTATTGTTAGTGCTTCTTTGCTATTCATAGGGTTTTCAGTGGTTGATTGATTTTTGGGAGTGGATTCCCGGGTCTGTCTCCCAAGTCTGTAGCACTTGGTGTTCCCAGGCGGTCTCCCATCCAAGTACTAACCAGGCCTGACCCTACTTAGCTTCCAAGATCTGACAGGATCGGAAGCCACAGGGGTATGGCTGCAGGCTATAGTCATGTATAGCTATGTATAACACCATATAGTTCTATGGAAAAATAGAATAAATTAGAATCCTTATCTTAATATTCTAAATCCTCCCTGGTTGCTATAGTGTAGCATTCCTTAACCATTAGATGAATTTTGGGAAGACATTTTGAACTTTTAATTAAGTAGGCATTGAATCTTTAAGCTTCCTTCTTTGTTTGAAACATATAGGAGGGACAGATAAAATTTAAGAGAAGAAAATGAAGACAAAGCTATTCTGTTAAAACAAGGTAAATATTTTTGAAGGCTAGAAATGGTACAGAAGCATAATTCATTATATGAGCCAGAGCCTGCCTCCTGCTTAGTTCTGATCCAGAAGTACCCGTGGGTTGCCAGAAATTAGTATGGTATGGGAGTTAAGAGGACTAGACCTAAACTTACTGTATAAAACCACAAGCTGGGAGTGGCTCTTTCCTCTGTGAAGAAACTTGAAAGAAAGATAATCATTTACTGCCTAGAATCGTAGATTTATATTAGTCTTAGAACTAAGGAAGTAGAATCTGACTAAGGCACTCAACTAGCACTAAACCAAGCCAACTGTTGCTTCAGTGACAGGAATGAGGAATACTGAAGCCTACTAGTCACCATGGACCAGGGCTTTGAATAGAGAAGTATTAGTAGAGGGTATAGCTCAGTGGTAGAGTGCTCACCAGCATGTGTAAGGCCTTAGGTTTGATCCCCAGCACTGCAAACAACAACAGAAAAGCTCATGACATTGTGTGGCTGGAAAAAACAAACACTAAGGTATATATCTCTCTATTTGGTGACAACTCATGCCAGAAAATCATTTTGTGCTAAGAGCCCCATTATTAACAGTGCTTTACCTGAATTCTAGGTATAGAGTCTGATCGTCTTATACTGACCTTGATGAAAGAGTAACCACAGTTGCTCTCCTTGAGTGTTTTTGAGTAATCATTTGATTCTTCTTGAGTATTTGTGTAAAATGCTATTTTTTAAAATTGTTTCAGATTAGTTGTACTACTTAGTTCTCAATGATTTGGGTTTGTAGTCACAATTTTATAATATTTTAGAATGGCTGCAGTCTTTCTATGCAGGATCTAGTTAAATTCATTTTATTCTCTAGTAGGAAGTCCTAGATTAATGTTGCATCAAACTACTTTGGTTTCTTCTCTAATCCTTCTCTAATCCTCTTTCGATACAAAATATACAGCACATAAAACACACTACTTCAAACGTAAATAATTTGTTAACCAGAAAATAAGGGGCATTCATGTAATCTAATCTAAATTGGGAATTTAGAATTAACTCATGTAGGAAGGAATATGAGTATTTGATGAGACTAGGTTGTAGGTAAGCATTCAGGCACTGTCAGAGTCATAAAACAGATTTCTTTCTAGACCTCTAGAACATGTTAGAGCTTTCTAAATCTGATTAAAGCATAATTCATATCAGTTAGTTGAGGGACTGTGAGAAATAAGGTTCCTGGTAATTGTCATTACTCTTAAGTACACTTCTGAGATTGTAGGTGTGTATCACTATGCCTAGCTGAGGGGATATCTTACAGCAAAATCATGTTGTTTGTTTGTTTGTTTGTTTTTAACAATTTTGGGATTTTAAACACAATTGTAATGACGTAAAAGCACACATAGATTGGTGTATTTCATATCAGATATTTATTTATTTATTTATTTATTTATTTATTTATTTGTGACAGGCTCTCACTGTGTAGCCCAGGCCATCCTGGAACTTGCTATGTAGACCAGGCTGGCCTTGAATTTGCACTGATCCTCTTGCCTCAGCTTCCCGAGTGCTGGGATTACAGGTGTGTGCCACCATGCCCAGCTCAGGTTATTTAATTTTTCACACATTTTAGTCATTTGCTATGTGCTAGATCTCAGTGGTAGTTTTTTTTGTTGTTGTTGTTGTTTATTTTTTTGTTTTGTTTTTCTTTTAAACAAGATCTCAATATGTAGCCCAGTCTGGCCTCAGACTTAGCCTCCTCAATTCTGGGATTATAGGTGTTTGCCACCACATCTGGGTGATAGCTTTTTTAAATTATAAGCTGGGCGTGATGGTGCACGCTTATAATCCCAGCGGCTTGGGAGGCGGAGGTAGGAGGATTCCAAGTTTGAGACCAGAGGCAGTCTGTGTAACTTAGGGAGACCCTGTCTCAAAAAAGTAAAAAAAAAGGCGGGGGGAGGCTGGGGTGCATCTCAGTGGTCCAGCACTTGCAAAGCATGCAAGCGCGAGGCCCTGGGTTCAACCGCCAGTACCTCAAACAAAGGGGGGGGGGAATAAGTTGAAGAAACAGTACATGGCTCTCAGTGTCTATTTCTTTCTTTCTTTCTTTTCAATCCTTTTTTAAAGAGGTAGAGTCTTGATGTGTTACACAGGGTTGTCCTGAACACCTAGACTTAACCCATTCTTTTGTCATAGCCTCCTGAGTACCTGGGACTATAGGTGTATGCCATTGCACCCAGCTGAATGTTATCTGATCACACACACACACACACACACACACACACACACACACACACACATAGAATAATTGTTGTTAGGTGACATCAAATCAAGTCTGACTCATAGTGACCCTATGTACAACAGAATGAAACACTATCCAAGAGTGTGCCATGCCTGGCACTATGTCAGTACTTCTCTGCTTTTCATAGGGTTTTCGATGGCTGATTAGTTTCGGGAGTGGGCTGCCAGGTCCTTCTCCCAAACCTACAGCACTTGATATTACCAGGCTGTCTCCCATCCAAGGACCAACCAGGCCTAACTTTGCTTAGCTTCCAAGAAGATACACTAGGGAGGTATGGTTGTAGGCATATACAGAATTAGTACTATCTTATGTTTTTAAAGTATATGTATAATTTTCCAGTGTCCCTTGATCTAGTCTTAGAACCTAAAAAAAAAAAAGAAATGGGATAGGTATGGAGGCTAGTAAGAAGAAAATTTGTTTTCCTTTGGAATAACTTACTATTATCAATTGCCAAACCCCTGGCAAAGAATTGCCCTTTCCTTCCAATTATAGCTTCTTGAAAATAGTGCAACTAAAACATTCTAAATGCCCTGTCCTCCTAATTATAGTTTTGTGAAAGTGGTACAGTTATTCTTATGATAATATAATTTGTATACTGCCTAATCAATACATAAACATTAGCCATCAGATACAAGAATATTTCAATAGTCTCATTAACAAGCCATAACATAGATGAGGATACCATATTTGAACATATCCCAGAACTACATTTCTCTTTCCTTTAATTACAGCATTTAGACATAGAATAGGACTCCTGTGTATTGTAGTGGGCGATGATTTGTATTCCCTTGCCCTAGTATATGATTTAATATTTAAAAAAATCTTTTCAGTAATAATATAATGTGCAGTGATAATGTAATGAATATATTACACCTAAAACATCTATTAGCTAGGTTGAAGTTGTGGCCACCTTCCCTTTTACCAATGATGTAACTGCCATATAAATTAGTCACTTACCTCATTTTATTTTTTATTGTTATTTATTTTTTTGTGGTACTGAGGGATTGGACCCAGGACCTCATGGATATTTGCAAGTGTTCTCCCACTGAGCAGCACCCTCCAAATTTCTTAAATTTTTTTATCTTGAGGCAGGATCTTGCAAGTTATATAGTCTACCTCTGAATTCAAATTTGTGATTCTCCTGCTCTATCTCCTGAGTTGCTGAAATTACAGGTGTGTGCCACCATATCTGGCTTCAGTTACTTCATTCTAAAAATCATGTAATTACTGTTATACTATCTTTCTCTACTGCTGGAGTGTGAACTCCTCAGTGTCTAAGGCTTTGTCTCATTTCCATTTTCAATACCTGACATAGCATAGCTTCTTTTTCTTAGTATATAAAAGAAACAGATTGTCTTCAGATGCAGTTGGTATTGGAAACATTGAGCTAGTAAGTACCTCATAAGGATTAGGGATATGAAAGAAAGGTCAAATCTTTTATATTTGTTTAAGCTTTATTTATTTTGCTTCTAAAATTTTAAACTTTTTAGACCCTAGATCTCGTTAGAGCATTACAAGATCTAGAAAATGCAGCTTCGGGTGACGCAGCAGTTCATCAGAGGATAGCTTCTTTGCCTGTGGAAGTCCAAGAAGTGTCCTTGCTTGATAAAATAACAGGTAAAAAAGAAAATGTGATCCAGAACTTTCTTGGAAGGTGGGATGTGGAAACAGCATGTGTCATTGTTTTTGTTGTGTAATAATTTTATTATCCTGTGCTTTTCTTAGATAAAGAATCTGGAGAAAGGCTTTCTAAAATGGTAGAGGATGCTTGTATGTTGCTGGCAGATTATAATGGCAGATTGGCGGCAGAAATAGATGATAGAAAACAACTCACTCGAATGTTAGCAGACTTTCTTCGTTGTCAAAAGGAAGCCCTTGCAGAGAAAGAACATAAATTGGAAGTGCGTAACCTTTTCCTTCTTCAGTGCTTATTTATTTAATTTACCTTTGGGTAGGAATTTTAACATACATATATCTGCACATCTTGTATTTTTCGAATCTTTGGCATTTTTGGCAGTGGTCCAGGTAAGCTTCTTGCATTAATGGGTTTCCCTCTACTTGAACCAAGTCAACCTGATTAAGTAAACTTAGAAAGTTGGAATTAGCAGAATTGGTTACATTTGAAAATTATTCCTGTGAAATTCCAAGCAATAGTAGATTTTTATTAATTTAAACCTTTGAAGCACAAAAATAATAGGAAGATGACAATGGGAATGAAGTCTAGTGTTAACTGCAATAAATTATGGTTGGATTTATTCAGTTCCTCTTCTGAATACATGTAATCTTCTAGATATATCATTAAGTCTTCAAATTAATCCCTATTCAACCTCTGATTCAGATGCTTAACATCTTCTCACCTACTCAGTCTGTAGGCTCACAGTACTCTCAAGTAGAAAGTCATTTATCATTTAAATAATGATTGGTACTGTTGATGAGAAGTCTGGGGGTTTGGGAGGTAATAAAAGGAAACAATCTCATATTTTCTTTGAGCAGAGTAGCCATTGTCATGGGTAGATGAGCTAGGTTTGGTTTTATTTAGAAGAATCATTCAGCTACTCGTTCTTGTTTAAATTATTTACTGTGGTGCCAGTTACTCATTCTGGTTGTATGTAAGAGAATTTGTAATTTGTTTGGATCCCTTTATTTATAAACCGTTCACTGTAAATTTGTAGGTATATTATGGGACTGCCTCTGTTAAGTTGCTTTTATTTATATTATTTAGTTTTTGGTTCAGCAGTCTCTAATTATGCCCAAAATCTTCCTTGGACTGGCTTGTCATTACAAATGTGAGCTACTTAATTACTCCTACTCTAAATTCTCAGCTTTTACTTTAGCTCTGTGGTTTTTCGTTTTGCTCCCTCTGCTCACACAAACACACTCAGTTATTGATACTGTGTTCTACCCTTGAAGAGTTTGCCTACTTTGATATGGAAAGGAAAGATGGAATTTCTTAAAAAGATGAATTTGATAGTTAACTTACAGTTTTTGGTCTTGTGGTAGAACTTCAATCTTAAATATATTGTTACTTGTTTTATTGTCTGCAGAATTAAGGGTAAGTAATGTCATATAGTTTTTTTCTTTAGCCTTTTGGTATGGTTTCTTTAACTTCTGTTGAGCTTCTGTTGCAGATATTGGACATTGGCGTATCTTCTAACGATGTCATCACCATTAGCATTTTCTTCCTGCTAAAAATAAATATCAAACTCCAAAGCTTGTATTGTCTCATGTTTTTGAAAATTGAAGAGAAGACTGAAACTTTATTATTCTACTTCATACTGCTTTCTCACTTGTGATTTTGACCATTTATCACTGGTTTCAAAAATAGAAGTTAGGTTTGAAATGTAAGCCTAGAAAATAGATCAGATAACCTCCACAGTGCTGTCTTTCCCCAGTGCATTCTAGCCAGGTTTCATAGTAGTTGTACTTAGTGAGGCCAATGATAATAATGATAGCATTTACCATGTGTTAGGTATACTATTCTAGGTACTTCACATAATTAATTCTACATAACAGGATGTATTATTATTATCACCCACATTTTATGGACATGGAACTGAGGTACAGGGAGGAAAAGTAGCTTGCTAGAGGTCACAAAGAACTAGGGAATTCTTTAAAACCCAGTGAATCTGCATCCAGAGTCTGAGCATTTAATCCAAAAGACATATTTGCTTCCTGTTTTTACTTACAGTAATGTAAGACTACAGCAAAGCTAAAGCCCTGTTTCTCCAGCTCTTTCTGATCCCTTCCTCTTCAGTGGTAATCACTGTCTTGAAATAAAGTGTTCGAAGATCTTTGTTGTTGTTCAGCATGATTGGATTTTACATATTGTAAAAAATCCATCTCATATTTTCAGTATTTTTACAAGTAAGGAAATAACTTTTTACATAAACTAGGAAGTTATCCAGCAGAACTCTTTGTAAACTATCATTTAGAACTAAGTGACTATTTTGTCAGATGCTGTGAAAATGATTTGAGAGATTTAGACATTGTTTGTACTAAGGAAGCAGCATCATGAAAATTAAGGCTGAGGGCTGAAAATTCATACTTTCTTTTATCAGCTGTGATATTACATAGTTTATAGTTCTCATGCATCTTTGAGCATTAACTTTGAGTAGGTATTGATGTGTTATTAGTTGCTCACTTTTTGAAAATAGGATATAAGGTTAAAACAGTTTAGGAGTTAGCTATTTAGAATGTGTTAAGGAGGCCATTATTAAAGCATGTTTAATAAATGAAAACAGAATGTTTTAAAAGTTGAACTTTTGGCTGACTTTGGTTAGTAAGCAGATAATTGTTAAAATGGAGTATTAAGATGGATGTAGGGGTGCATGCCTATACTCCCAGCACTCAGGAGGCTGAGGGAGAAGGATCGAAAGTTCGGAGCCAGCCTGGGCTACATGGTGAGTCCCTGTCTCAAACAAACACACAATCAGACCTAGACTATTGGTAGATTCACTTTATATTTATAAGATCATGAGTTGCTGTAGGAATCATTTCAGCATTCAAAAGTTGAAAGTATTGCATACATTGTTAACTTATCTTGGAACACAGATAGGTGAAGTCAAATGACTTTTTTTTTTTTTTGAGACAGAGTCTTATTCTGTAGCCCAGGCTTCCCTCCCAACTACTGAGATTACAGGCATTGGCTACCATGTGTGGCTTAAAATGCCATTTTTATTTTGATGTTTTTGGAGAAGGAGCAACTTAGAGATCAGAAATCTTCCGTATTTAATAGATATATCTTTTTTGCTCAGCTTTGTATACTTTTTCATGATATATTTGGTATAGGAAACATGCTGTCATAAAGTCTCTAGTTTATCTCACAGTACATCGATCTATTTTAAATTGCTGGACTTTGTAGAAAGTACATTTTCTAGTCTGGAATAGATTTTTTGTAGAAAATCAGCAGTCGTAATTTGCTGGCTCCTAAGGAAGAAACACTTCTAAGTTCTAGAAATCAGAATGGAAAAGCATCTCAGATAGTAAAAGTGTTTACTTCTTTGTAATCTTGTGTTGGTATGTTCAAATCTATCTCATTTTATAAAATGAGGGACGGGTGCCATGGCACACACTTATAATCCCAGAGACCGAGGAGGCTGAGGCAGGAGGATCATGAGTTTGAGGCTAGAGACAGCCTGCTCAATTTAGCAACTTAGCAAGGCTTTGTCTCAAAAATAAAAAGTGGTTGGGGGTCTGTGTCAGTGGTAGAGCACTTGCCTAGCATACGTGAAGCCCTGGGTTCAACCCAGTGCTGCAAAAAATAAAGTGTATATAAAATGTGTGTGTGTATATATATAGTACTCATTGTGTGAATATTTTTTTAAGTGTCTTCTGAGGGTGTCAGATTGCCTCCAAGTTGTTCGCAATCATTATTATAACACTATGCAACAGAGACCCTCTTCATAGTACAGGTTTGCATAGTTGTGCAAGTATGTATGTAGGACTGATTCTCCATAGGATGCACTTCTGGAGATCAAACTGAGGGCTTCTTGCATTGTTCTACTACTGAGCTACATTCCCAGCCCAGATTCTGCCTTTTAAAATATGAAATATTAGTGCATTTCTTCTCACATAACCTCATTTGCACTGAGTGTTGGTAATATTTTTGATTTTTGAATATTTGATAGGTTGAGTTTTTTGTTCATTTAGGTTATATTTTAAAAATATTAACCATTTTATTTCTCCTTTAATTCCCTATATTTGATCGTTTTTCTATGTGATGCTAGTTTTATGTCTTATTTATTTTTACCTCTACAGATTCTGTGCTTTCTATATATATTTCAATTTGCCTTCTCAATTCATAGCTATAAAGACACCCTGCTCTTTTTGTGATAATTTTATCTATTAGAGTTTTTCTTTAGGGTATGATATAGGACTCTAACAAATTGTTTGAAAGTGATAGTAAATGGTCCTTTCATAATTTACTGATTAATAATTAGGCTGGGCATGCCTCTAATCCTAGTACTTGAGAGGCTAAGTAGTAGGATTACAAATTTGAGACCAACCTGGGCTACATAGTGACACCCTGTCTCAAGAAACAAAACAATTTAATGACTATCTTTTACTGCTGTTGCAAAATGTCATTTCTGTCAAGCTTAATTCCTATATTAGATATGATAAAGATATGCTGAATATTTAAATTTAAAAAGTAACCTATTACAGTAAAAGACATTGCTGTTAATCCCTTTCAAAATACTCCCATATCCCATCATTCTTGCTGTTTGCTGAAGTAATTCTAGAAAGTCCTCTTTCATAAGCATCTATAGTTGCACTGTCCTGGCTGCCTTGATGTCCTGAGTAAATTCAGAATGTTTGCCTTTCATGGTCATTTTGACTTGGAGGAAGATCCAGAAGCCACATCATGCCAGATTTGGTGAATAAGATGGATTGAGGACACAACATAATGTTTTTGACAGAAATTGCCCTACCAGAAGCAATATGTGACATGGCGCATTGACATGATGGAGGATAAAAGTAAAGACATGAAAGAGGCCTCCCAAAATTTCTTCAGAAAGTGACAAGAATGATGGGATAAGTGTATTTGATGATGCCAGAGGGAATCTTTTGAGGGAGATTTAATGATGTGCTTTTTAAAATTTTTAAATTTTTTTAAACTTTGAGTCAGGGCAGGGTTTTGCTAAGTTGAGCAGACTACTTCTACCCTTGAACTCATGATCCTCTTGCCTCAGTCTCCTGAGTTGCTGGGACTACAGGTGTGTACAATTGTGCCTGGTGGTAATGTCCTTCACTATAGTGAATCTTTTAAAAGTTTAAACATTGACCATTTTTGTTGTTGTTTGATTTGGCAATATTTGGGGGTTGAACCCAGGACTTTTCACATAATTGGCAAGTGTTCTACTACTGGGCTGCACCCCTAGCTTTTTTTTTTTTTTTTTTTAATCTTGAGACAGGCTATTGCTAAGTTATGTGGGCTACCTTTGGCCTCAAACCTATAATCCTCCTGCCTCGACCTCCTGAGTTCATGGGGTTACAGGCATGAGCCACCACACACAGCCATTCTCTGTATTTGTTTGTTCACACCTTATATGTGCAAGTGTATATATGGTGATATATTCCCAATGCTGTTGGTCCACATGTATTACCTTAATTATACAGATTTTGATTTTTATAGCTTTCTAGTATTCATGTTTAAAATTTCAGCTAATCATTATGTTTATTGATTTTTATTTTTTCTCCCACTTATTTTCACCATTTTGCCTTCATACTTAATATTTTAAATGACAACATTTTGTTGATCATTGATTTGTCAAATTACAAATGATGTTCATGGATATAGTAGCAAGGATATGGAGAACTGATTGTGGAGTCTTGCATCTGTGGTTCAATTATTTTACTGTTTTTCTATTGTAACTATATTTGCTTTATTAAAGTAATTTGATAAGATGGAGATGGATTTTTTAAAGAAATATTACAAATTTCTGAATGGCTTAAATTTTTTGAGGTCTAAATATTTAAATTTTTTGATTCTAAATTTTTTTTCAGGATCCGTGAAATCTTTTAACCTTTCCCCCGACCCCCAATAATAGGGGTTGAACCCACCTTCATGCATACTAGGCAAGCACTTTTCCACTGAGTTGCACCCCCAGCCCCTTTTTTATTTTTCTGTTTTTATTTTGAGACACGATCTTGCTAAAATGTGCAGGTTACATCTGGCCTTGAACTTGTGATCCTTCTGTCTCAGCCTTCTGAGTAGCTGTCATTGCAATATTGTGCCACTGCTCCCAGCTATTTTTATTGAGTATGGAAGAACTGTATTTCCATTATAGGAAAGAAAAGCTCCATAAGCAAAACACTTATTAGCACTATATATTGTTTCTATTTTATATCCATTCCATCCCATATAATTGTTTTCTCTTTTAACATGTGGATGTATCAGTTTTCTTAACTGCTACACTCGTTGACTGTTTATATTGCTTTGATATTATAAATCACATTTTGTTGAAACCTCTTTAGTTAACTATTTGCTCACATAGATTACCTCTTATGGTAAATTTCTAAAGATGAAATTGCTGATTCATCTTAAAGGCTTGGTATTTGATACTAGTCTAATATAGTTGGATTGTGTTAGGTCATTGTCTTTATTGGCAGTTCCCAAGTATTTCCTATAGGCTTTCTTTCCTAGATGATTCATTTTCTCCAGAGAAAAATGCCTAGATTTGCCACGTAGATGACCTGGGGCATCTGTTTTCAGAATAGGCGCGCACGTGTGTGTGTGTGTGTGTGTGTGTGTGTGTGTGTGTGTGTGTGTTTGCTCCATTTGAGACTGGTTCTTGCCTCAAACTTGGGATACTCCTTCCTCTGTCTTCTAAGTGCTGGGATTGTATCTGTGTTCCACCACATCCACCAGAACATGGGTACTTTACCTCTTACCTCTGTGATCTAGGTCCCTTAATGCACACCCTTGCTCAGTTTCTTAACTCCTATCTTTTGCCTGTATGAGATAAAGGTTTTAACAGATTCATGTAGTTTCAACTGATCCTTATGTGGACCTTAAGAGTTACCATTACATTTCAAGAAGTGTGGTACCTCAAAGTCCTGAATCTACCCAGAGTTCCTATGGTTGAATTGGATTACTTTTGCTCACCATCTCAGGTTGCAGTTTCTTCTATTTTCAAGAAGTTTTTTGGTGTCTGTGTACTATGGTCCCCTTTCTCTCTCTCTCTGTTTCTGCCTTTACAAATTGTTTTATTATTTTGGTGACTTTTTGGGAAGGAGCAGGTAAATAGTTTCATCTGTCATATAATGGAACATTGTTTATGTCTTACTAAACAGAACAGGCTGCAGCTGTAGCCCTTTGGCATCTGATCCCATCAGATCTCGGAAGCTAAGCAGGGTTGGGCCTGGTTAGTACTTGGATGGGAGACTGCTTGGGAACGCCAGATACTGTAGGCTTGGGAGAAGGACCCAGCAACCCATCCCCGAAAATCAGTCCTCCATTGAAAACTCTCTGAATAAGCTGGCCGCGGTGGCGCACACCTATAATCCCAGCGGCTTGTGAGGCGGAGGCAGGAGGATCACGAGTTCGAGAACAGAGGCAGTCTGTGTAGTTTATCGAGACCCTGTATCCAAAAATAAAAATAAACAAATGGACTGAGGGTACAGCTCAGTGGCCCAGCACTTGGAAAGCATGCAAGTGTGTGTCCCTGGGCTCAATCCCCAGTACCACAAACAAAACAAAACAAACCTATGAAGAGCAGAGAAGCACTGACAGTAGTGTTTTGCCTGTTCCACGTAGGGTCACTATGAGTCCCATATGGACTCAGCACCAAACAACAACAACAAACAATAATACATGTTCTGTAATAGCTATCAAACCACCCTTCTCTTAAGTGTCTCTAAGTAGTTGTCATTTATCTGTTTCCTACTTGATAACCATTGATCATCCTGATATCTCTATTATCTCCTGTGTGATTTCAGTCAGATGACTCTTTTAAGAAGAAACCAAGTCCCATCAACCTTAGAACACTCCAGTGGTTCCTGTTATGTTCTTTTTTTTTTTTTTTTTTTTTTTTTTTTTTTTTTTTTTTTTTTTTTTTTTTTTTTTTTTTTTTTTTTTTTTTTTTTTTTTTTTTTTTTTTTTTTTTTT